>JAMKQA010028027.1:0-11652 GCA_024699735.1 Posidonia australis
TTGATTTGTTTGTATGTTTCATTTTTGTATTCATATGATTGTTCATGATTTGGTCATAGAATGCTAAAGTTCCCTTCAAAAAAACAATACAGTATGCTAAGGCCCCTCTCATGTTTATCTTACATATCTGCTCGATTTATCTACTGCCTTCAATCGTTCATCAGGTAGGTGTTTCTCTGAATATGCAAATCTGGTTGGCTAGCTAGAAATCAGTTTCTTTCCCAGTAGCAGCAGAAGTTTATTTTTTTTCCTGAATATGTAAATGAAATACGTGTCTAATACAAAATTTTATTTTTTTTTTTATATTTTTTTTATTTTTAGCGAGGACTTAGTGAGGACATTTTCCTCGCTAAGTCCTCGCAATTATTTATTTTTATTTTTTTAAAATTTTTTGAGCGAAGACATTACGAGGACTTCGTGAGGAAATTACGACTAATAGTGAGGACAAAAGTCCTCGCAAATTTTTTTACGAGGATTTTGCTAGGAAATTTCCTCGCAATTGAAATTTAACGATGATGCGTATAGTGAGGACTTATTGTCCTCGCAATGTCCTCACAAACGCCATTAGCGAGGAAATTGCGAGGACATTGGGAGGACTTAGCGAGGACATTTGTCCTCGCGATTTCCTGTTTTTCTAATAGTGAAGAGGAATTCATAGGGTAATGTGGAAAGATATAAGATTTGTCTTGTTTCTAAGGGTTTTACTCAAAAAGAAGGCATTGACTATAAAAAGACTTTTTCTCTGGTTTAATCGAAAGATTCTTTTCGAATTATTATGACATTGGTGGGTCATTTTGACCTTGAACTACACCAAATAGACGTAAGAAAGGCGTTTCTCAATAGTGACATTAATGAGACGATATATATGGTGCAACCAGAATACATTGCATTAGGTGACGCAAAGAAAATAGTTTGTAAACTTAAGAAGTCCATTTATGGTTTAAAGCAAACATCTTGTCAATGGTATTACAAATTTCATCAAGTTGTCATCTTATTTGGTTTTGACGTGAATTTGGTTGATGATTGTGTGTAGTATAATTTCAGTGGGAGTAAACATATTTTCCTGGTCTTGTATGTTGATGACATACTTCTTGCTACTAATGATATTGTTTTACTTATAGAGATTAAGAAATTTCTCTTAAACAAATTTAAAATGAAAGATCTTAGTGAAGCTTCTTTTGTACTAAAAATCCAAATACTTCGGGATCATTCTCAAGGTATTCTTGGATTTTCTCAAAAGAACTATATTGAAAAAGTCCGTAAAAGTTATGATAGGAGTGAATGCAAAGCAGGAAATATCCTGTGGCTAAGGGAGACACGTTTTGTCTCAACTGTGTCCTAAGAATGATTTTGAACATAAAGAAATGTAGAAGATTCCATATGCTTCGGTACTTGGAAGTTTTATGTATGTTTATGTTTGTATTCATTTGGATCTCGTGTACATTAAATTCCTGTTGTGACAGAAAGAATTCAGAATAGTCAATGGTTTATAGAGCATATTGGGATAAACTTCATGATTATGGATCCACTTACTAAAAGACTACCACCCATGGTCTTTCATGAGCATATTGCTCATATGAGTGTTGCACCATTTGATAATGTATCAGTTTAGTGGGAGTTTTTATTTAGATACTTTATTGTTATAAATGTTGTTTTCTGCAAAAATAAGGTTTTGGATTATTTACATTTTGGATATTTATGTTGATTTCACTAGAGTTTGGATCAGTTGGATATGGACGTGTTTAGATCACTTTGCTTAAATTCCATACTACATATCTACACTTGATCCATATTGTTGATTGTATTAGCATTAGTGACAATTGTGGGTTGAATTACGCTTAAAGTAATGAAAACTTCTTTCATCCTATGCTGACACAATTCATGGATTGGATTGTAAGATGTCTTTATCAAAATAGACATTTGGAGTAGCTCATAAAGTTTTAATGCTTTAATTGTTAATTTTATGTGTGGCTCAAGTGGAAGATTGTTGAATTAAATCTAGCAATTTATTTGAGCCAATATAAAATCAATTAAAGTATTATAAGTTATTTTCTAATTAGGCTCATTTTAGTGATATATTTAGTTTTTTGGGTTGAGCTAATTAGTATCTTAAGTAATGTGGATCAATATGTGTAGAGATCATAAAGACATTTTTCCACTTATCGATGGTTTAAATTGGAAATGTGTAATATTATAGTTTTCTATATAAAATGGTTTTTTTTGGTAAAGGTAAGTAGTATTAGATATCAATCCCAAGGAAAAAATCCAAGGAAATCAGGAGTCCAAAATTCACAAACAAAATCACAGAAAGAGAATAAGGCAATGATCTTGCCATAAAATTACAATCCATCCAGCAGGGCTGGCAACTCAAGTTCTATTATCAGTAAGAAGACAATTAAAACTACTACCCCATGTCATCAGCAGGAGCAGTCTGTTGCAAGTTGGTGTCAGTAGAAGGGTGGAGAGCATCTGAAGAAGCGGTTTGATTCGCAGTCCAAGCGACTTTCATAGAAGATAATGAATTTCTCGGATCCTCCTTCTCAAAACCTGGTTAAAGAGAATCTAACCATTGACTCATTAGTCCAATGATATCCGAAATAATAAGATAAGTAGGTTTAAAAGAACCGCGAAAAATTCTGCTGTTTCTTTCTTTCTAGGTTACCCAAAGAATAACTTGAATCAAGACGAAATGGAGTGCATAACCTCATTTTTTGCAAATTAGAAAGGCCACAATGTCTCTTCTTCGGTGCACCGACGAACCCAAGATGGAGTCGTCGGAACAGAAACAACATCCGCCAGAGATAAATCACAGTCCAAGACTCACAAGTATAATCAGGAACCAAAGACAATTTTCAGTAGAAAAGAAACAATAATTTCAACCTCCATATCACAATCAGAGTGTTCGGATTCAGGCAAACAAATGCCCTAACCCTAGAACAGCTTCTAGTAGTTTACCTGACGAGAGAAGATCAACATCGACGAGAGGCCGATCCCATCTGCAAGTAGGCTAGGGGCCGAACCTGTCGACGAGACTATGCTCTGACAGAGAGGAGGCGGAGGAGAGGAATGTCCCAACGAATAGGCGTAGATTTGCTAGGCGTAGATCTACTAGTAGGCATAGTCTGGTCGGACTGAGGAGAGAAGGAGGGAGAGACAGATCTACGAGAGGTAGATCTGGGAAAGGAAGGAACCATATTCTGTTCGTTGCTGCTTGGAGGGGAGGCGTAGCACGGAGGAAGAGGGAGATCTGGGAGAGGCAGATCTGGCCCTCTTTCTCCCTTGACGATCACCTTGCAGATCTGGGAGAGGCAAATCTGGAAGGCAGATCTGTACCCAACCTCCATGATCTAGAACCCGACCCCCCTAGACGGGACCCCAAACACCCGCTGGGCGAGGGTGGGGAGCGCAAGGAGCACGTCGAGGACGACAGCCTGCATCAAGTTGAACCGGACGTACCTGCTGAAAGCCTGGTTCCTGACGACCCCGAGGTAGAGGCTAAAGAAGGGGACGGCGCGGTAAGCAGCGAGGAAGGGGAGGACGGGGGAGACGACGACGGCGAGGGCAGGGACGCGGGCGACAGGAACGAGGACCTAGACGACGGCAGCGAGGGCAGGGACGCGGGCGGCTGCACGGCGACGGCCCCAGAGCTCTGCCACTTTGGTTGAAGGTTCTCCATATGCATTCTTCAAGCACCTTCCCCTCCAATCTACACCCATTCCAAACTAATTTTAGCAAAATGTATCATCCCTTTGTTTAGATTGTTGAGAGACAATCCTAAGTTTCCAAATCCTAAGTTTTTTGTCTCTCTTTTCTCTTACCCTCATCTTGAGAAAGAACAAGGAAAAAAAGTACTTTGTGGTTTGAAGGAATATCAGGTTTTCTATATGAATTCAGGTACGCTTCCTTATTTACATTTTTTCGTGATGAATATGACATGAAAAGATATTAAAATTCTTGATTAGATCTTAAAATATATTTTTAATATAAAATATTTGTGTATTTTTCGAAATCTAAATTTAACATGAATATCAAGCAATTCATGTTTAAAAAGATTTATCCTTTTTATTATGTATTAACTTATTTGACCCATTAATCCATCCATAATCCATTATCCAAATGTTTTAGTCGGACTACAGGTCAAAAGGTTATAAAAATAATCATCACTCGATCCGTATTACCTCGAAACGGATTTCGTCGTGGATTAACCCTTTACCCGATACGATCCCTAGACACCCTTAGACAACAGGCGAAGTCCTGCACGTTGAAGGTTCCAAAGTCGATCTGCCACATTTAGGATAAAAAGTCGTTGAAGTCCTGTTTTTTTTTTGATAAAACATTAATGTCATTTTTTGGCGGTCTGTAATATTAACAAGAACATTGTCTATTTTGTGATTGATATTTGATTCCCCTGGTCTTCTCCTGGAGATTAATATTTAATATTAAATACTTACCTTTGCCAAAAAAAAAACATTTAGGATAAAAAAGGATTTGAGTATGTTAGCAATTTATGAGTTTCCTGTGGCCCTCAATTGGATTCCAAGAGGCTGGTAAAATGTAGCAGTTCTCACTTTTATATAACTGAAGGTTCCTCTCGTTGCAATCTAACGTGCTGTAGACAGAACAATGTTTAGGGTTGATGCAAACACATGCGCTACGATGGAATGATTCTTGTAGATCGATTAAATCAACTAGTCAGATTTGTGGAATCTTTGTAGCATAGGTTTCTGGAGTCCTCTTAGATACTTGTATAATTCTGGTTGGTTTCGAGAGTACCATCGATTTCTTTTTGGAGTAGGCAAGTTGGTTGGACTGAATAGTCATCATCGTGGCTACCAACTCAAATCTTCAAACATTCCCATATCTTTGTTCAAGGAACCTTGCCAATGCAGTTGCTGCAGGTTGGTTGCATCTCTCCGTCAGTTTGCCCATAAGCGTGCACAATTAAAGCTCCTCGTTATAAAGTGTGATATTCTAGGTCCCCACTCATATTCAAGTGACCGTCTTGTTATCTTTGTTATATGGAATTTTCTCAACGTCAACTCTCATTTATTTGATATATCTTTAGCTCATTTATTTTCTCTAAAGCACAATTTAATCTCTTAGTTATGCAATAAGGGTTGAAATACCGTAATTTTATGGTATCTTTGGTTACACCGAATGGAAGTGATTTTTGATAATAATAGATGAGATATTACGTTAATATTTCTTCATATTCTATCTCTAACTTCCTTTTGATTAGACTATAGGACTTTTAGGTAGGATGTAGTTGACTCGACTACATCTTCTACCTTTAGATCCATGCAGTTCAACTGGGATCTCCGCAACACTACCCAGGGTCAAGCAATTGTTGACGTCGGACCTTCTCAGGTTGAACAAGGTCTGTCTTCCAAGCCTAATGCTGAATGGAGAAGATAAGAAGCCTAATACCGGTGGACTGATGGGGGAGTGAGGCTACACATTTTTCTTCCTTTTTGGTAGCCACTAAGGACATATGTGTTATTACATCTTGTTATTAAAATATTTTGTGATTGCCATTAGAACTTGATAATATTGTTGACTTTACTTGACAATGGTATTTATCGTTAAGTTTTTTGATTAATAAAACTATTACCATTTACCCAAAAAAAAAAAAAAAAGGGTTACAGTGGGATTGTATTCATACAATCATTTTATTTTATATCTAACGAAAAGGATTTATCTTCTCAAAAGAGAGAAATATATATGGCAAATCACTCCTGCATGCACGTAGGGTTCATATAAAAAATAAAAATATGTAAAACACGCACAAGAATTCTCATATATATAGCGAGACTGCTACTGATGTTCCAACATTTTTTTTTTTAATGTAGTATAGAGTATATCTCATGACTTGTAAATTTTTCATGTATGAGGTGTACATGCATGGGACATGAACATTTTTCATCATGTCGTTTGTGAAGTTCATGCATGTACTTTTTTTTTTTTTGAAATGGTTATATTAAATCCCATTAAGGCCTTAGAAGTCAAATAAAGTTCCATATTATCAGTATTACACAAAATTTGGAATCAAAAGTTCTGAATAGGACAGAATCAAAGTTAGAACCCATTAATAGAGACAGAGTTTAGAAAAGTAATTATACATAGGATGCTCTCCAGGTATCAGAACCCTTTAGTTCTCAGATTCTTCAACCGTAGTATGAATATTATCAGAATCCAGACTTGGAATCACAGCCTCCATATTGCTTCTAGAGGAAGAGGGAAGAGTAGGGACTTGCTCCACCATCTGTGAGGCCATAGCTGTAGTAAACTGAAGGAGTTCTTCCTTCTCGAAGCCTGAAACAAAAGTATCTACTCAGAAATGCATTAGCGAAGTGATATCATGAATGATAAGTGAGTATGATCTACTAAGGTTATGAAAAATTCTGTTATTCCTTTCCTTCCAAATCAGCCAGAGAGTAATTTGAAGTAAAATCGCCCAATCATCCAAATTTAATTCTAATTTAAGAGGGGGTAAGGAGTATAATAAGTCTACAACACAAAAATATCCTGGATACAAGTCTGAAGATAAGAAAAATCGCCAAACATGCCTTATGAATGAACAATTTAAAAATAGATGATTATTATTCTCAATGTGCGTAGAATAAAAGACACATAACGTAGGGCCATTCCAACCTCTTTTAGCTAAATTTTCTTTCGTCAAATTTTTATTTTTCAGAACTAACCAAGAAAATAACTTAGCTTTTAAGGGAATGCTACATTCCCAAATACTTCTGTAAAAAGGAAAACGAAATCCACCATCATTTAAAATACAATAGCCAGCTTTCACAGAATATTCTTTATCCTTAGATGGCAACTAACTCAAGATATCATCTTTGGAATCAAGAACCAGGGATAGCAAGAGATTATCAAAAAATTCTAGCTGTGATTGTAATAATATAAAATCACTTGAGGAGATCTTAGAAAGGTCAAATAGTTTATTGAAATCGGATCTAAAAAGATCCACTGTAGTTTTAACAGATGCCTTCTTGAATCTGGCTATATAATATAATCTAGGAATCACATATTTCAAAGTGGTTCCATTCCACCATTTTTGCTCCCAAAAGATTGTATTATTGCCATTGCAAACTTTGGAAGCAGTAAAACAGTTAAGGAATATATAGCATTGTTTGATGCAACGCCAAAGAGGGGAGTAATTGCTAATAGAAGAATTTAGTATTGCCCCAGGCCAAACCTTATAAAGATATTTGACTTTTAATAGATCTTTCCATATAGAGTAATGATTGTTAGAAAGAAGTTGCCAAAGTAGTTTAGATTTCAAAGTCATATTAAAATTTCTCAAATTAATAATCCCCCAGCCATTTTGTTGTTTCGATCTGCATATATTTGCCCATTTAATTAAGTGTAAACCTTTCTGATTTGAGGAGAAAGAGTTCCATAAGAATCTACTTCTAAGTTTATCAATTTCCTTCTCAATTTTGGTAGGCATATATAAAACTGACATATAGTAGGTGGGAATGGCCGACAAAATAGCATTTAACAGAGTCAGCCTGCCCCCTAAAGACAAATGCCTTGCTTTCCATAATGTTAGTTTCTTAGAAATCTTCTTCACTACTGGTGCCCACATACTAGAAGTAGCCCTTTTATAATGCAAAGGTAAGCCAAAGTACATAAGAGGAAGGTCAGCCCTTCCACATCCCAAAATATTGCATGAGGTTGCAATGGAGTCCTGAGATACTCCAATGTCAGTAAGAGATGACTTATGAAAGTTGATTTTCAAACCAGAACAAGTCTGAAAATAGCATAATATTCTTTTAATATTGACCATATTTTCAATACTTTCTGTTAGGAATAGAAGGGTATCATCAGCATACTGTAAATTAACCACAGTTGGTCTTCCATGGGGGAACTTGATCCCAGATATTAAATTATTTCTCATGGCTGAATGAAGCATGCGATGGAGCACATTTGTGGCTATAATAAATAGTAATGGTGACATTGGATCACCTTGTCTTAATCCATTAGAAGTCCCAAAGAAACCTTTAAGGGAACCATTAATTAAAACAGAAAATTTAGTAGAGCTTATACACATACGGATCTAAGAAATCCATCTATCTCCAAAACCCATACCAGACAGAGTATCAAGCAAAAAGGTCCAATTAATATTATCAAAAGCCTTTTCAAAGTTTAACTTTAGAATGAAGCCAGGTATATTGGAAGATACCATGAAGTGTAAAGTTTCTTGTGCCACAAGAAAACAATCTCCTATTGATCTCCCAGCCAGAAAGGCACTATGTGATGGATCAATAGCCAATTTCAGCACAGGTGATAGCCTAGATGCCAAAGTTTTAGTGATAATCTTATAAATACTGTTAACTAAGCTAATAGGCTTAAAGTCCTTAATAAGGAGGGCACCATGTTTCTTGGGGATAAGAGCAATGAAAGTTTGATTAAATGGAGAAAGAAAAGCTGGATCATTGGAGGAATGAAAGGCCTAGAAGATACTCATAATATCTGACTTTAGCATTTCCCAGAAATGGTGAAAGAAAGTCAAAGGGAAACCATCAGGACTTGGAGACTTGTCTCCAGGTAAAAGAAAGACATTTTCTTTTATCTCATTTTCAGTAAAAGGGATTTCTAATAGATCAGGGAGAGGTATTTTAACTGGGATAAGTTCATCCCAGTTAATTAGGATATTGAATCTTCTACCTTTATTAAATTGCTTAGTAAAATGATTTTCTATCTCTCTACATATATTTATTGGAGATTGAGTCATTACATCATTAATGGTGAGGGAGGATATGTTGTTTACCCTTCTATGACACTTCACCATATTATGAAAGAAGGAGGTATTAAGATCCCCATCTTTAAGCTACTGAATCCTAGATTTTTGTTTCCAGTAGGCCTCCTGTTCTTTTAGTAATGATAGATGTTCTAATCTCAAAGCCTTTTTCTCTTCCTAGCACACATTATTAATTATAGAATGTTCAGCTTGTTCATCTAAACCTTGAATTTAGGATTCAATACATCTAAGCCTTTTACTTCTTTTTCCCTTAATAGGGCCAATCCATTTCTTAATAGTTAGTTTTATGCTTTTCAGCTTAAAACTGAACTCAACAACAGGAGAGGTTTGGGAGAGTGGGTTGGCCAGCCTCTGCCAACAATCCACAATTAGTTGCTCAAATCCTTCTATAAAAACCAAGATTTATAGAATCTGAATGGTGGAGATCCCCAATCTGGTGCAACTGTATTAACTATAATCGGAATATGATCAGATACCACTCTGGCTTTTCTAGAGCAAAAAGCATAAGGAAATTTCCCAGACCAGTCTGGAGAAACAAGGAATCGGTCCAACTTTACCATTGTTGGTTGATCATAAAAGTTAGACCAAGTAAAAGAGAAATTGTTTGGAGAAAAGTCTATCAAAGAATTGTGTTCTATGAAATTATTAAATCTTTTCATATGAGTAGAGATTCCAGGCTTAAGAGAATGCTCATGGGAGAACCTAATGATATTGAAATCACCCCCTAGAATCCAATAATTGTTGACAAGAGTGCTGAGATAGTATAATTCATCAATAAAGAGTGGTTTCAAGTTGTGATCACAGGGTCCATATACCCTTGTGAGCCACCAGTCAAAATTATCTCCACAATTTTTAAAATTTAGTGAAAGGCAATTATTTGTAGTTATATAGTTAATCTTTTCAAGGACTTTGTCATCCCAACCAATAAGTATGCCACTAAAAGCACCAGTGGAGGATAGATGTGACCAAGAGTTTAATCTTTTTCCTCCAAGAAGTCTAAGGGTCCCTATAGAGAAAGATTCCTTTTTAGTTTCACTTACAATAATAACATCACATTTATTGGAGTTAATAAATTCCTTTAACTCTCTTGTTTTGTGATAGGATCCAAGGCCTCTTATATTCCAAGCAGCAATAATCATTAAAAGTTAGTGGAGGAACTAGAAGACCCTGTCTTCTTAAGAGGATTGCTATTATCTTCTAAGTTGATGTAGTCCTTATCCTGATCCTATCTAACCTGATTAAAAAATCTGATAGTCTCATCTTTAGACCCAACAAAAATGCCAATATCTCCACAAAAGGATTGAAAATGCCCATATGAGTCCCATAGAAGAGGATCCACATGATTAACATCTGTGTTAATCATATTAACCTTTTTGGAGTAGCTATCAGAGTGTGCCAAATTAGATTGTTCACTATTGGAAGAAGAACTAGAATTAAAGCAGTCTATTTTATCAAATAAATTTTGCCAATTGTTACTTAGCGCATGCACAGGGGTGGGAGGTTGAGAAGATGGAATCTCAGATGATATACTGCCCAAGTCATTCTTTTCCATACAGTCATAGATCGCCAAGATTTTCTTGAATTTAGCCAGAGAGAATTTCCTAACCCTAAGCTCTGCTTCCACGAATTTAGATGTGTCTGTGGGTGCTATAGGATTTGTCCCCTGAGATGTAGAGAGTGGGATGTTATCTACTGAAAGGGAAGGTGAGACTTTGTGTGCTATCCCTGGAATAGGGGGAGTAGGTAATAGTCCTGCATCAGTTGAGGTGGATATACTGAAGAAGAGCATCCCTAGCTAGGTGCGCTGAATGATCAGAAACAATAGCACAACAAGAAAAATGTAAAAGAAGGTCACAGGTTGACTCAAAGGGAGAGATGACAGAAGGATTATTGGGGGAAAGCCCGACCATGGGGGGAGCAGCGGAAGGTGATAGCCTCTGCTCCTGAAAAAATTTACATATCGCCACAGAGTGAGACGAAGAGTTACATTTGTAACAAGAGTAAGAAAATCTGCAGAAAATTTTAAAATGTCCACGAAAACCACATTTAAAACAACGGCCATTTGCACGGCAGAAGCTTACCAAGGGTGAATGTGCTTTTCTCTTTTTTTCCACCACCTGCCACCCGATAGAGTCCGAGAATACAGAGCAGTTAGAGGGGACTACACTGTTCTACGACACCGCAGAAATGCTAGAGGGGGAGGGAGGGGAAACTAAGGCGGCAAACCGCGAGCTCCGTAACCTATTATCAGTAGGAGAGAAGTTGTTGTCAGATAATATCTCTGTTGCAGAGATATCTGACAACAGAGGCGAAGAAGCATTAAATTTACTGTGGGAAGGGGAAACGATTAAGCTCGTAGACGGCGGAGCCGTCTGGGCATTAAAACCAGAAATGACAGAACAGAAGAGCAAGTCTCGCGTGTCAGTTACACCCACTGCCTCACAGGGATACGGGGTCCCCACCAAATCAGAGCTGGCAGGGTGATTAGCATAAGTCTGCGAATTATATAAGGAATCACAATTATCCACAGAATAATTAAACCGATAATAACTATTTTCCGCTGAAATTCTCAGGGGAAGATATCGAGAGAAATCCCACACGGAGCTCGAGAAATAGCCTGTCATGTCAGGTTTTCGAAAAGCCTGCGACCTCACCGTTGTAGGATCGAATAGCTCCTCTAGAGGGGGGTGAATAGAGAATTAACACTTTTTAGTTACTTATATCAGTTTTTACAGGTGAATGAAATATTGCATGTAAGGAGATTATTTTATACGTATAAATAGCTTTAACTACTTAAGCAATCAATAAAACATACAAGAGAAAGATGAGAGCAATTGATGTAGGCAAGCAATTTATAGTGGTTCGGCAACCCA
>JAMKQA010028028.1:0-19692 GCA_024699735.1 Posidonia australis
GTGGATTTTAATGGGGTAGTGTTTTACTAGGTCAGGTGGGCTAGTGTAGATCTGATTGGGACCTATGTGGACTAGGATTTTGGTGGTCGCGACCAGAGCATCAACTGGAGGAGCCTGCTGCCAAATGAGCTCAAAATTGGGGTGTCTACACATATAGCTGCATTAGCCTCCTCCAGAATTCTGCAACCATCCACTTGAGCACTCAAGTTTTCTCTTGCATCTAGAGGTATTCTCAGCTCTTCCAAAGCATCAAGGAGGTTATTATCTTGGGTCTTTCTTTCCTTTCTTGAAGGAACATCCATTTCGGACAAGGTAGGCCCTTCACCTTTCATTTAATCTTTTGTTCATTTGCAATGGAATAGTATGATAGAAGCTCCATATAAGGTCTGATTTTTTTCTGTATCTACATGAAGATTTTGTGATGAATTTACTTATCCTTTTTGCAAGATGCTCTTCATACAAATCTACACTTGGATTGTAGCATGTTTAATTTATTTCTAGTGTAAAAAAATCTGCACTACATCACTTGCATGAGCAATCTTTTCCTTATTATATTCTTAGTATGATCATGGTTACAACATGTTTTATTGGGTTTACTCGTTCCATGTTTGAATCTTTTGCATTTTGCATGTGTTCTTGCCATGAACACATTTAGTCGTCTTATTCTAATAATAATAAGATAGCTTTGATCAGATGCATCCCATCATGCTCTTAACACTCGCATGAATCAACCTACATTAGCATAAATCACCCATCTTCATTCTGGGTCGGGTTCTGGATCAGATTGCAGTCTAATCCAGATTTTCTGGAGAGCACCTATATGGCGCACTTCTCCAGCGCACCACTCTGGCACCCCATGCAGAAGCACCAGACCGGTCAGAGAGTGAAACATTCACTTTTGCATATCTGCTTGCATGGTTTTCTGAATGATTTCGAGCCCGATTCTTTTACTGCTTGTTCTTTTATATTCCATGGTTTTGCATGCATATTTTTGGCTTTAAACGAGATTGTTTCCTAGTTGTTTTATCTCTTTGGATAATCAGTCCCTGGTCAAAATCTGGTAGGCTAGTTGCATTTTACTCCAACATGGAGAACTTTATGCATCAGCCAATGATCTAGTGGCATGGCTGAATCTTGCATCTTCCATTTAGCATGTGATCTTGCGTGAAGCTACCAGCCCTTGAGCACAAGGTCCATAGGTCATTGCATTTGCATTTCTTTCACTTTTAAGGCATGTTTTTCATGTTTTGCGAAGGATTTTACATGACATGATTTTCTAGAATGCATTCACATGTGATTTGGCACTACATGGATTTCTATTTTCCTTCAGCACATCTTTCTGGCCCACATAGAAGCACCTAGGTGGCGCACCAGACAGACGCACTAGTCTGGTGCACCTAACAGGCGCAGTAGCCTGTTTTCAGTAGCACACAACAGGTTTTGTTTGGCTTTCTAGCATGATTTTTACTTTGATTTGCTTCTGGATTTTTCCTGGTTTTCTTCTTTAACATATCAGGAAGGCATGACTCTGTTTTTAGCCATTCCCATGCATAGTAGTTTGCATTTGGCATATAGCAACGCAAGGATGATAAATCGCTCAAAATACTTAAATCCTTGATCTTATTTATGCAGCACCTTTGCATCGATACTTGACCCGATATAAGAGCGATATTTCTGAGCATTAGGACACACCCCTACACATCATGCACCCATATTTTAGACACCACATATTAGCATGGCATGGCATATCGCCCTCGGACGTACAGTAAAGGCTGAAAAGCTGGCATTTCATAAGCAAATGAGAAACCAATAAAAGACCGATTTATCGGGCGCACGAGGGTGCCTAATACCTTCCTCGTGCGTAACAGGGATCCTTACCTATTTTTTGGTTTATGACCTGCTTTTCCATTAGATGATTTGCATGTTTTATATGGTTTTCCTCGTCTTCCATTTTAATAGACTAGGTGGCGACTCCTACATTTGCATTTTTATTTTTATTTGTTTTTGCCGTGACTTTGCCGATCCCTCGTGTATCTTGGCCCTTTTGCGTTAAATCATCTCGAGGCTGTCGTCGGCTTGGTTTCACCAGCATACTAGTGAGTCTCTTTTCACCACTGCTGCTCTGGAGGGACCTCCTTTGCGGTCCCTCCTACCCTTACTATGTCTTCAACCATTCCCGTTTGTCCCCTTCGTGCATCACGGAGGTTTTGTCCCCTGTTTTGTAGGACATCCACTAACCCCGACTAGTCTAGAGCCAAGCATTGAGTCCATCTTAGTGACCCTAGCTTGGGTTCCAGATGTACCACTGATGGCCCCGCTTTCTCAGGGTTCCTTCTCTTTTGGTACTCTGCCTGCTGTGGCGACACCCCCTGTAGATTCCTTGCCTCTAGGGTAGCCTGCCTCTGCCCCAATTGTGACTTCTGAACCTCTAACTATGCCACCCCTTGCTATCCCTGAGATGTCTCCTACCGCACAGGCAGAATACATGCTGGTTTTCGCTCAGAAGATCGAGTGCATGACCTTCGCAATCCAGTCCATTGTAGACCCTAACATTCTTGTGTCTCCTTGGCAGCTTGCTCCAGTGTTCTTGGCATCGGCACTACCACCTCAACCCTTACCCTAGCTCCTCACTGCACCCACATTAGGTGTGACACCACAGGCTCAGACACACCATATCCCTGCACAACATTCAACTCCAGCATTTGGTGGTCAACCCATCAGGTTGGCTGGAGTGCAGCATCCTCAAAGCTTGCAGCCTAGCGTTGTACCACTGCAACAGCTGTTACTCCTACACTCAGCACCCACTGCCACATAGTTTTCTGTTCATCCTCCTTTTGTACACCATCAGGTCCAGGCACCTTCACCTCCACAATCACACCTAGCACTCTTGCACGAATATGCTGGCCATCATGCTGCAGCACCAGGTGGCATGATGATGGATCCAGAGGAGCACTTAGGTGCGACCCACACAGCATATGCAGCCATTTTCCCTGCTACATCACCCTCATCGGCAGTAGCTCTAGATACCTTCCTCACAAAGGTAGGTGACCTAGAGAGAGCACTTCAACAAGTACAGGGAAGCGATCGCCAACCCTACGGATTCCGAAACCTCTATTATTTCCCAAAGGCGACACTCCCACCGTAATTTCAAATCCTGGATTTTGAGAACTATAACGGTAAGGGTTGCCCTATTTCGCATCTTCAGGCATATTGCGGAGATCTCGCTCAGCTTCAGGCTGACGAGAGGCTGCTAATCTGCCTCTTCTAAAAGTGTCTCACTGGTCCATCCCTCAAGTGGTTCACGTCGCTTGACATGGGCTCGATCAAGACTTGGAACAACCTCTCGTAGGCGTTCATAGACCAGTATGCCTTTAATCTCGATTTCGTCCCAAAAAGGAAGGACCTTGTCTCCACAAAATAGAAGCCCCAAGAGCCGTTCGGGGAGTATGTTGGCCACTAGCGTGCCTTTGCATCACAAGTAAGGATAGGCCCTTTGACGAGGAGTCTATCGAAATCATTATTCGAGGAGCACAGCTTGATGTTGGGGCTCTGTTGAGCATTCAACTTGTCACCACCTTCCCATCTCTGAATCGGGCAGGCGCACGTGTAGAGAGCTCCCTCCGCAGTGGTAGCTTTCCGGTGCTTGCTGCTTTTGCCAAACAAGCCTCATCCTCAGATCACCAGGCGAGCAGCAGCAATCGCAACGGTGCTGACACTAGTTACCCTAAGAGGTAGGATCCTCCTAAGCCTGCCGTCGCATGCGTAGGGTCAATCGCCATGCCCGTCAATGTGGTGAACCAACCAGGCCCGAGTCAGTTAGTTTATGCAACAATATCTAAGGCACCGCACACACCACAGATTACTACCACCTCTCAGTCGATGTATCCCACGGCACCAGTCCGACAAGGACCCCGCCTAGGGCAGAGAAGGCCTTCGTGTGCTGCCCGACAATATACACCACTTGTTGAGCCACTGAGCACCATTCTCCCTAAGGTGATGTCACTCCTGAAGCTCCCGAAGATCCGCCCCCCACCGAATCCTCTTATGGGGTTGTACAACACGAGTCTCTACTGCAAATTCCACTACTGCACAGGCCACTCGATGGACAATTGCATGGCTCTTCGAAACTCCATTCAGGACTTGATTGACCGCAAGGTCATCATCATCGTCGCCTAGGAGGCACACACTACACCTGCACCACCACCTACACAGGCACAAGCACCGCTGACTCATACCAACATTGTCAACTAGCCCATGCCTGCACAAGGCAACTCAGCAGGCGTGGGACCTCAGGAGTCCACTTCATTTCCAACTCTGGGTCTATGACATCAGTAGTAGACCCCTCTAACCTAATTCACACCATGGATGAGCCCTTCCCTACCCATATCTATTGTTTGGGTCGTGCCGGTTCTGAGTCAACCGTCCACATGATATGGTTGACCGCTAGGGCAGAGCGTACTGCCACATCACCAACCGCACACTCTGGGTCACCAATTTGCCTATTAGCTCGACTCATGCCTAGCCATCCTATCTAGTCTACACTCCAGTCTTCTGTTCAATACTTGATCCAGCCTTTAGTTCAGTCTCTTGTACAACATCCTATCCAATCCCCTGTCCAGCCAAGCTACCTTTCTATCAGTTCTTTGTCGGCACCGCTAGAGCTGGCAGCACGTACCCCACTTGTCGTCCAACTGACGAGGGACACTCACCGTGTACCTTATGATTATGCCACAGAAATGTACATAGAAGTCACCAGGTCATGGAGGGTGTATAGGTCACCAGCCCTAGCAGCCCAACTTGACCATCCAGCGTCCTCCCATTCTCAGCCAACTACCCAACCTTTTAGGATGGTCCCAGGTTCAATCCCTACTTCTTCGACCAGGCAGGAGCAGCCCTCTGTCGACATCACATCTCAACTAAAGAAGGTCAAGGCTGATATCTCCATTTGGGATCTCATCCATACTTCTGCAGAACATCGAGAGGCCTTCCTTAGGGTCTTTCAGGCTGCTCATGTCTCCCCCACCATAGAGTCATCAGCTCTTGAGAATATGGTGGGCATGATTGCAGAACCACATGTTATTTCCTTTTCCATCGAGGAATTGCCTACGATAAAAGTCAATCATAAGAAGCCCCTGTTCATTACGGCACAATATTAGAGCTTCCGAATTCCCCTCACTTTGGTTGATAATGGCGCAGGCCTTAATGTCTGTCCTTTGTGCACAACAAATAAAATTGGATTCAAAGTCGAGGATATCATACCAACTACAAAGGGAATGACAGCCTTTGATAACATGCATCACGACGTGCTAGGGATGCTAGTTATTCCTCTCATCGTAGGGCCTGTAGTCTTCGACATCGATCTGGAGCCCTCTTTCAATCTTTTGCTTAGGCACCCTTGGTTGTACAAGCATCAAGTGATCCCCTCGACCCTCCACCGTATGGTTAAGTTCTGCTGGGGCAACGACATAGTTGTCGTCCTGGCGGAAGATCTTGACAAAGAAAGGGTCGAGTCAGTCTCCACTGTCTCCCTGCAGACCGTCCACTTTGATCCTAAACCGTCTGATGTCATGTTCGGGGTCAACCATTTCGAGCCTATCAATTACATTTCGGCTCTCGAGCGTGTCAGTTACCTGACCGTTCGTGGCAATACTCTTCCGATGATCGAAAACGTATGTCGGAAATGGGGATACAAGAGGGGAACACTGCCTGGGCGACATGGCCAAGGAATCTCTGAGCCCATCTAGGCAGAAGAGAGGCGAGAGTTTGAAGGCCTGGGATACGAGTGGCAGTCGCACCAAGGTAGATATTCACATACCCGGAGATACAAAAAGATTTATATTCCGTCGAACCTCACCAACTTTGTTAGTGCAGGGATACTAGATCCCAATCAAAGCCAGGCCACCGCAGAGAGGAACCGACACCAGAGGATGCCGCCACAGCCTCAGTCGATGGTAGGCACTCTAACAACATCTGCCACTGCCCCAACAACGAGTCCTATAGTGGTGGTCCTGCAGGCATTGGCGTCGGTAGATCCATTAGTGCAATCAGTTAGTATTGAACATTGTTTACAGCGGTCTCAGATCCAATCAGCAGAGGTTTATAGTTTAGAGGAGATAGTGGCAGAATAGAGTGTTGTTTGAGATTCTGATTGCATCCCGGCAGAGGATGAGAAGGTTAGCAGGATAGTTCAAGCAAGTGAACAAGTTAGCGACCTAGAGCTTCTGTTCCAAGAACAGTTGTCAGTGTTGGCTAAAGACGCAGCAGAGCAACAGAGGCTAAGGAAAGGAAAGTCGAAAGCCTTAGAATCAAAGCCAGCAGTTCCCCACCAGTAGTCGGACCACTCCTCCATCATGGTCCTATCTAATTCACGACCAGAACCCACTATACCATTAGAGTTAATCTCTTTGGAGCCAGGAGGCGGGTCTAGATGGTATTTGTAGAAGAATCCAGTCAACAAAAAAAAAGACCTTGAGTTAAGCTCAAGAGGAGAGTTAGGTGGCATCACTCCTACTAGTCAGTAGTAGGACAGCTGCCAATCAGTTGCACCCTTTGTACATATTACAGAAAATCCAAAAAAAAAATCAAAAAATTCAGAAAACCCAAAAATTCAAAAAATAGTATCAGAGGCCGAGGAAACGGAGCAACCCGGCCAAATTGCAGAGCCCCTTATCAAAGAACCAAAGGTCACATAGTGCAAACACAAGAATACCAAAGTCAGTGTGACCATCCTAAAGAATCATTAGGGACAGAAATCAAAACACATCCTCTCCTTTGACATCACTGACCCAACCTTCAAGGAGGAAATCATATCAGAGCTCATCGCTTATGAGGAGGGAGACACTCGAATTCTAGCCCTACGACAATGATCCAGATGGCCCAAACATGCATGTCGAGGAGGAAACTGAACGAGTGAACATCGGCACAACAGAAGATGTCAAGGAGGTGCTCATCAGTGCTAAGCTATCTCCACAGGCTAGGGTGAATTTCATAACATTTCTGAAGGAATACACAGATGTCTTTGCCTGGAGTTATGACGACATGGTCGACCTAGCCATCGAAGTGGTGGTACACAAGCTACCCCTGAAGCCTAATGAGAGGCTTGTCAAGCAAAAACATAGGAGATGGTGACCCCAATGGATCCTGAAAATCAAAGAGGAAATCATGAAGCAGTACAAGGTGAACTTCCTCAAGGTAGTGCTGTACTCAGAGTGGTTAGCAAATGTTGTCCCGGTGCCAAAGAAAGATGGGAAAGTCCGTATGTGCATTGATTACAGAGACTTCAACAAGGCGAGCCCCAAAGACAATTTTCCACTTCCTCACATAGATGTCTTGGTGGACAATACAGCTAGACATAAAATTCTATCATTCATGGATGGCTTCTAAGGGTACAACCAAATCAAAATTGCAGAGGATAATATGGAGAAGACATCCTTTATCACTCCTTTGGGAGTTTTCTGCTATCGTGTAATGCCATTTGGGCTCAAGAATGCAGGCGCAGCTTATCAAAGGCCAATGACTACACTTTTCCATGACCTCATGCATCAGGAGTTAGAGGTCAATGTAGATGATATAATTGCCAAGTCAAAAGAGCTTGAGGAGTACCTGGCCTATCTAAAGAAGTTGTTTGATCACCTCAAGAAGTACAAGCTCTGTTTTAACCCCAACAAATGCATATTCGAGGTGTCTTTTGGCAAACTTCTGGGATATATCACTCGAGCAGAGCAACCCATCCATTGTATGAGCATAGAAGAAGCAGACTCGTCAGCGGAGCTTCCATGGTATCATGACATCAAGACTTTCCTAGAATCAAGCGATCTCCCAACCAGCATATCAGTAGTGGATAAGAAGACTTTGGCACGTCTAGCGTCCAAATATGTGTTGGGTGGGGGACATCTATATAGAAGGTCATATAACCAGATGCTTTTGCGATGTGTCGACAAGAAAGAGGTTGATACCTTGATGCTTCGAGTCCACGTCGGGACATGTGGCCCCCACATGAATGGAATACCACTAGCTAAGAAGATCATGCTGCAAGGCTACTTTTGGTCAACCATGGAGGCAGATTACTGTCACTTCGTGCGCTAATGCCACAACTGTCAGATTCATGGGAACTTCATACAAGCTCCCCCTCAGCAACTACACAGCATGTCCTCGCCATGACCTTTCTTTAATTGGGGAATAGACGTCATCAGGGCCATCCATCCGGCCTTATCCATTGGTCACAGCTATATCCTGGTGGCCATAGATTACTTTACTAAATAGGTAGAAGTGGCCACTTACAAATCCATCACAGTTGTGGCCACAGAAAAGTTCATCAAGAACAATATCATAGCTCGATACAGGGTGCCACACTCCATTATCTTAGACAATGGCAAGAATTTTATAGCCCAGAGATTGGAGGACTATCTGCAAAGCCACAAGATCAAACATCACAGATCTTACCGGTACCGCCCACAGATGAACGGTGTTATGGAGTCAGCTAATAAAACTTAATCAAGATCCTGAAGAAGAGCACCCAGACACATAAGGACTGGCATGAAAAACTCCCTTATGCGCTATGGGCCTACAGACCTTCGGTTCGAACCTCAACAGGAGTGACACCTTACTCATTAGTGTACGGCATG
This sequence comes from Posidonia australis, assembly GCA_024699735.1. Taxonomy (NCBI): domain Eukaryota; kingdom Viridiplantae; phylum Streptophyta; class Magnoliopsida; order Alismatales; family Posidoniaceae; genus Posidonia; species Posidonia australis. The sequence goes on from JAMKQA010028028.1 coordinate 8,625, forward strand.
GAGGCGGTCCTATCAGTCGAAGTAGAGATCCCATTACTCAGAATCTTTAGGGAAGCTGATCTAGAAGAAGCTGAGTGGGTCGAGGACCGATACATCCAGCTGAATTTGATCGACGAACGTAGACTACATGCCATGTACAATGCCCACTGCTACCAAGCGAGAATGGCCAGATCATATCAGAAAAGGGTCCAACCTAGGAGCTTCGCACCTGGTGATCTAGTTCTGTAGGCCATACGTCTCCCAGACGGTTGAGGCAAATTCCGACCTAACTGGCGTGGTCCTTACATCATCAAACATGTCTACTCAGGAGGCGCAACAATCCTTGAAGATATGGGCAATGTCGACCTAACTGAGCCAATCAACACATTATCTTAAGAAGTACTGCCAATGAATAGAAGGCTTGTATCCTTGCCTTGCAAAGTATCCTTTTGTGCATCATCCACTACTTGATCGTGCATGCATGTTTCTAAATAAATGGTGATCCAAGTGCAGTTAGTCCATAGCATTTGCCTTTTTATTTTCATGCTCATTGGTAACTTAAGCACGTCAATAATTGCAACCATCCATGCATAAAGCATCAGCATCACATCCCGATGACGAGAATCAGAATAGCTAGCCTGCTTGAGAAGGGTCTATACCTCTTCAGTTGTCACTACCTAGACGTCATGGGGAGCGAGAGAGCCACCACCCAAACGTGGTTAGGCAAAATGTCTAAACTCCCATAGGGACTTACACCTCTAGAGGAAGATAAAATGTTAGGAGCGAGTATGAGTGTGAGCCAAAATAGAAAATTAAAAATATCCACAAGGACGTAAAAGAAATAAGAAGACAGAAGCCATCTGTAACAGAGAGAGGCGAGTAGGCCAACTCTATCCCTACCACTTACCCTGGGGAGGAGTCGAAGCAAACATCCCAAAGATCCAAGCAGCCCAAGGGACTAGCCACCCCTTGCATAAAATCCAAGCAGCCCAAGGGACTAGCCACCCATTGCATAAAATCCCAGCAGCCCCCTCCAAATCTGGATGTCCATTACCCTCAAGCGAGGGTTAGAGCGAGCCTACAAGCCTAAAAGGGAGAAAAGAAACAAGTCAAAAGCCAAAAAAGTAGGTCTAAGTCCCCAAGAGTTTGGCATGGAGCCTAACCTACTGAATAGTTTATTCTAGAGAGCCACCAATAGCCTAGAAGTCTAGGTAGTGTCTTGTGAACCGAGGTCTACTTATCTTCTCATAATAGGCATGATTAGCATTCCAAATTCATTCTGAGGGATGACACTACATAACACCATCATGCTTGCATGCATTATCACTTATCCACTTTGCAAGGTCCTGCTAGGTCCCAAACCAGGGGCATGTCAGCTACTCTTCAGCCAAAGACCTAGTAGAGGATATCGTATGCTAGGGGTATGTCAGCTGCCTTTGTGGTGATAGCTTTCCTCATCAACCAAGGGCATGTCAACTGTCCTGTTGGTTGACTTTTCTTGGGACAGTATTTTCGTCCAGAACATGGTGTCTGCTCCATAGCTCGAGTGCAGAAACGAGGACAATAATAACCATGAGCCTCTGAAATCAAAGCAAAGTCAGAATATCTGTACTCCCCTAATTAGCAAGAGAGAGGACAATCAACAGTCCAGTGCCAAACTCAGACTACCAAGAAGTCAGCTAGTGACACATTAGTGAACCTAGAGAGATGTTAGAAACATCCAACAAGTTCGTCTTCTTCGAGAAGGAAACAATGCCCTCGTGAAACCCTTCTAGCCCAGATCCTTGCATCGATGCAGAATCCAAGCAACAGTTTATCCAGATCAGCCATCAAGTGAACAGATAGAGCAGTCACACAACGAAACAAGCGAGCTACAGACAAGGACAAATTTCCTAGCTAGCAAGCAAGTTGCACATAGCCTTTATCCATTTCTCGTGTCTCCTTTAAATCCAAAGGGGATCCGAGTCGCTGATTCCTGACCTCTAGGAACAACTCTTTATTCCTTTACTCGTGTCTCCTTTAAGTCCAGAAGGGATCCGAGTCGCTGATTCCTGACCTCTAGGAACAACTCTTTATTCCTTTCCTCGTGTCTCCTTTAAGTCTAGAGGAGATCCGAGTCGCTGATTCTTGGCCTCCAGGAACAACTCCTTATCTCTTTTCTCGTGTCTCCTTTAAGTCTGGAGGAGATCCAAATTGTTGATTCCTTGTCCCCTAGGAATAGCCTTTGCCCTTTTGCTCGCGACTCCTTTAAGTTTGGAGGAGAGAGTATCTGCAACCACATTAGCTTTCCTTGGGTGGTAGGAAAAATTAAAATCATAATCTTTAATATACTCCACCCAGCACCTCTGTCTTAGGTTCAAATCATTTTGAGTGAAGATGTACTTCAGACTCTTGTGATCTATGTACACCTCAAATTGTTCGTCATATTGATAATGCCTCCAAATCTTCAAGGCGAACACAACAGCTGTCATCTCTAAATCATGGATGAGATAATTCTTCTCATGATCTTTCAATTAGCACGAGGCATACACCACTATCCTACCATGCTGCATCAGCACACACCCTAAACAAGTCCCACAAGCATCACTGTAGACTGTAAAACTACCACTCCCAACGGGCGAAGACAAAACTGGGGCCGATACTAAACGAGCCTTCAACTCATTAAAGCTCTCCTCGCACTGCCAATCCCAGGCAAAGTGCACTTCCTTTCTGGTCAATCTGATCAATGGTGCAGTAACCTTGTAGAAATCTTGAATGAATCTCCTATAATAACCTACCAGGCCAAGAAAACTCCTAATCTTAGTCACTATCTTTGGTCTAGCCCAATTGCTCACAACTTTCACTTTGGCAGGATCTACATTGATGCCTTCTCCTAAAATAATATGACCAAGGAAAGACACCTCTTGCAGCCAAAACTCACACTTGGAGAACTTGGCATAAAGCTGATGCTACCTCAGCATCTCTAGTACGATCCTTAAATGCCTTCATTGGGTCTGAACATTCGGAGAATACACCAGAACATCATCCACAAAGATAACCACAAACTGGTCTAAATAAGGCCGAAACACCCTATTCATCAGGTCCATGAAAGCAGCTGAAGCATTCGTCAACCCGAATGGCATAACCAAAAACTCAAGATGTCCTTAATGGGTGCGAAAGGCTGTCTTCTGCACATCTGGCTCACTGATCCTCAATTGATGGTATCTAGATCTCAAGTCTATCTTGGAAAACACTGATGTCCCCTACAACTAGTCGAACAAATCGTCGATCTTGGGCAGTGGATACTTGTTCTTGACAGTGATCTAGTTCAACATCTTGTAATTTATACAGAGCCGACGTGAACCATCCTTCTTCTTTACAAATAGAATCGATACTCCCCAAGGTGAAACACTGCGATGAATGGATCCCTTATCCATCAGTTCTTGCAGCTAATTCTGAAGCTCCCACAGCTCAACAGGTGCCATCCTGTACGAAACCTTGGAAATAGGACCTGATACCGGCACCAAATCAATCACAAACTCCACTTCCCTATGTAGTGGCATTCCAGGCAATTCCTCTGGAAAAACATCGGGATAGTCCCTCACCACCGGTAAGTCATGTATCTCGACTACAGGCAAAGTAGAAACTACCACATAGGCCAAATAGCCCACACTGCCTCTCGCCAGATGATGATAGGCCTTGAAAGCAGAAATCACTTTCCTAGGCTCACCTGGTCTGGTGCCCTGTACCATACACCAGCCTTGGCCTGGACACTCTACCAAAACTCTTCTCTTCGCACAATCTATCACAGCTGAATGTTGTGCCAACCAATCCATTCACAGGATAACATCATAATCCTGCATATCCATCATGATCAAGCTAGCTTGAAAATTCCTCTCCCCCAGCTGAATATCATTCGATCTCAAGTATCTCCACGCCAGACTGTGTTCTCCCAATGGAGTAACCACATCTAGGTGGAATGCCAATTTGGTTGGCCTACTCCCAATCTTAGAAGCAAATGAATCGAAGACAAAAGAAAATGAACTCCCAGAGTCGAACAAGACTCGGGCCATCCGATCAGCCATAAGGATAGATCCTATAATCATCACACCATAACCATAATCATAATAAGAAATAGTGTCAATTACACATAGGATCTATTATTACAGGACAGGACTTATCAAATACATCCATGCTAGTTCTCACCTTCTACCACATCTCTAGATGGACCAGCATCTGGGGTAGCAATGGAGAACACTCTCCCCTTGGTAAGATGACGTGGCGCATCTCCTACTGGCTTTGGCTGACTGGACAGTCCTTCTGGTAATGCCTAGACTTACCACAATTGTAGCAGACTACTCTATCCAAATTCCTTTGCCTGTGCCAACATTGTGCCACTACATGCCCCATCTTGCCACAGACATGGCATGGTCCCATCTGTGGGCCACTGCTAGGCCCGACATGGCTGAAACCCATACTCTCTTCTCTACCAGACGTAGGCCGTTGCTTCCGCTTCTTCCCAGAGCTGCCAGAACTCATAGAACTTGGCACTCCTGTCACTGACGGTCGAGAAACGGAAGGTTGAGAAATAGAAGGTTGAGAGACAGACTTTCTCTCCTTTTCCTTCTTGGGATACTCCTCCTGAAACAGCCTACGGTCATCCTCATAACGGTTGGCAAGCTCAACAGCCTCCACTAATGTCTAGCATTAGAAGCCACTCTGGATCTCAACACAAGGTTCAGTTCCTCCACAAATCTCTTTGCCCTGTTCTTCTTAGAAACTGCAACCTGAGAGAACTACTTTAGCCAAAGGAAGGACAACTCATACTCAGCCACAGATAGGCTATCCTACTTCAGGTTCCTAAATTCTCTGTCCAACTTATCCCTCTCATGCTCAGGGAAACACCTCTCATAGAATACCTCTCAGAACTCATTCCAAGAGATCATCAGTAGGTCCGTATTTGGGAATTTGGTATGGCACACTGTCCTCCTCCAATGATCTGTATCACAATTGAGCTGGAAAGCCACGATCCAGACCCACTTCTCTGCTAGACACTCGATCCTTTCAAGGATCTTCTCCATCTCCAGGAACCAGACCTCACACTCCTCTAGTGTGCCGCGCCAATCAAAAGTCGACGCGCCAAGCTAGTGGAACTGCTTGATCCATGGGTCTCCCTTCGCCTCATCATTGCTACTACTGCCAAAGGACTGGGCAAAACACCGCATCATCTCACCAAATTCTCGTCTCATCCCCCTCCATGCACTATCCTCTCCCATCTTGGAGTTAGGTACAGGGGTCTTACAATGCCTGCGGCCTCGGCGAAACATCTTCCTGCCACCACCACAAATCACAATAATCCAAACATTCAGGTACACAACCCACTAACATGTAGTCCTAGGGAGTCACTAGACTAGACATCACCAAGTCGGTGCACTAGGTGTAACCTTAACTCTGATACCACTCTGTAACGCCTTGATCTCGGGCACGCTACTAAATTATAGTATCATAAGCATAATTACACTAATTACAGAAATATTAAATAACTGTAAATAAGGCTCACCTTCAGGATCACAATGTGTGGCTAGAAGCACCAACTCCTGCATTGGAACTCGGCTGCACGCGATCTGCACCGAAAAACTAAATTAGCACGCGTGAGTGACATCTAAGTCACCTAGTACGCGCTCCAAACACACAAACTACAAAATCTCGGTAAAACCATAAAAACTCATTTCTTTGATTTTCAAAACTTGGTTTTCTTTTGAAAATCCTATTTCTTTTATTGGAAATCCCTTGAGAACTCAATCCCAAAATCATGCCCTTTTCAAAAACCATATCTCTTTCCTTTTCTCAAAACATTTCTTTTTCAATACTTGGGATTTCTTCCCAAAATCATATTTTCAAATTCACATTTCTAACTAGATCCAGCCTAAAACACATTACCTCTTAGGCTCAAACCAAATCATAAACACTGGCTAGTAACTGGTTAAAACATCATCATCATTTCATTTCAAGATTTTAGGACTATCTCATAATTCCAATCCTGACCAAAGCACATTTTCTTTTCTTTTTTCATTTCCACTTTTCTTTACTGTTGTTACCTTGATCAAGGGTAACTAGACACACAAGTAGTAGGCAAGGACGTCCTTCCCCTACCTTCTTGCACTGCCATGATGAAATTCCCCATGCAAGATATCACCGTCCCAGCCAACCAGCCTCAATTTCATTTTCACATATGCACGGGGATATGTCTCTGTTTGACGCCCCATCGGTGACCCGAACCACTAGGTCCAATGACCCAGGCTTAGCTTACACCGTCGGTGACCCAAACAACTAGGTACAACCACCAAGGCTCAGCCTACACCGTCTTAAGCTCGACAACCACAGTCATGCCTGGCAACTAGTTCATTAGAGTCTCATACTCCTACCACGTTGTCGACACCAGCACCCGTGTTCTCATAACACATTATTAGTGTTCCTTTTCAAAACTCTTTAAACTTTTCTTTTCAAAACCATTTCCCATTGTATTCTTTTCATTGCAGGACTTTGTCTCCTTGCAACACTTGACCCTCCACTGGGGTCCCAACACAAATCATGAAAACCATGCTTTAAAATCATCATTGGGTCTCATACCCAAAATCACATAAAATCACCCTTTATGTTCATTTATAGGGTCTAAAACCCAAAACCACACCCAAATCCATCAATTTGGGTTCCACATTCCTCCATGTCATTACATGGAGAAAACATCATTCACATAAACCCAACATGCTATTAAAAACCATTTTCCATTCATTTAAATCCATATTTATACATACTAGGTTCGGAGCAAAAACGGCAGACCGAATCTCCAATTCGATATGTCGAAATTCCTTGTTTCGGTATACTGAGCATTTTCGGTATACTGAAGCCCCTTGTTTCGGTCGATTGGAGGATTTCGGTCTACTGAAATATGGGATTCTGGCTTAATCTGCCAGGATTTCGGCATATCGAATTCCTCACAGACAGGACACACCCCTATTTCTAGTAGTGGAATTCGCCCAAAGTCGGAGTCCCGATCAGACCTCCCAACCATACATCAAAAATTTCCATAAAATCATGGGGTGTAGACCCTTGAGTCTACTCAAAAACTCGTCAAACCATACATGATTTCATCCACCACACATTTCATACGAAAATCACAAGGGGAAGGGGCTCAAGAATGGCTACTATAGCCTTCGACCCCAAATTTGCATTTCCCCCACAAATACCAAACCTAACCACATGATATCTATACTCTCATGCTATATATCACATTCCATCCATTTCATGATTTTTTCCACAATTTTTAATGCATTTAACTCAATTTCCATGCAATTAACCCATTGTTAATGAAACACTGAACAGGGGAAGGGAAAAGGGATCGCGTACCTCTCCAGTGGCCTGCGCAACTCCAGCGAGTTCACCGCACCCTGGTGTCACCTTGGCGAAGCTCCGGTGAACCTCGGCCCCCTTGTGGAAGCACCCACACGTAGACCCTTCTCCTCTCAGCTCGTGCGCCCCTCTCTCTCTCCTCTTCCTTTGCTTTCTCGCCATGCTCCTCCCCTGCCCACTCCTACCTCCCTCTCTTTATCTCCACCACCACTTGCTTAGAATCGACCATCCATCCTGTCGGAAGAGACGAGGAGGCACAGGCCTCCATCATTGGTGGCACGAGTGGAAGAAAAGGAAGAAGAAGATGGGAAAAAATGGGTGGAAGGGCATGGCTCGTGAAAGAGAGAAAGGATGGAGAAAAAGAAGAAAAGACAGACACGCAAATCGAGGCAACTGTGTACCCTCAAATCGGACTCCACATTGGTCCCAAATCACAAACAAGTGCACAGGATGCGAACTACAAGCTCACACATCCAAAAATAACAGATTATCCATTAATAAACCATTTAAGCAATATCACAATAAATTACATGGTTTACAATTAAAATGGATAATCAGGCCCATATGTCACAACTATCATTTAGGCTAATAATCTAAATTATCACATAGGCTGATAACCAAAACTATCACCCTTCGGGTAACTGGTCTAATGTCCTGTCATGTCCTTTCCTTGGATCGATATCCCAAGCTATCTATCAAGCTGATAACCTTAACTATCAATTGGGCTGATAACCTAAACTATCACTTAGGCTAATATCCTAAACTATCACTTAGGCTGATAACCTAAACGATCACCCCTTCGGCTGATAGGTCTGATGTCCTGTCATGTCCTTTCCTTAGGTTGATATTCTAAGCTATCACTTAGGCTATAACCTAAACTATCATTTTTGGCTGATAACCTAATCTGTCACATAAGTTGATATCCTAAACTATCACTTAAGCCGATACCCAAAACTATCACCCCTTCAGGTGACTGGTCTAATGTCCTGTCATGTCTTACCTTAGGTTGATATCCTAAACTATCACTAGGTTGATAACTTAAACTATCTTCCTTACCGTTGACAGTTCTAATGTCCTGTCATGTCCATTCCATGGGTTGATTCCCTAAACTATCACTTAGGCTGATATCCTTAGGTTGATATCCTAAACTATCACTTAGGATGATATCCTTAACTATCACATAGGCTGATAACCTAAACTATCATCCTTTCGGCTTACAAGAGTGATGTCTAGTCATGTCCTTTTCTTAGGCTAATATCCTATACTATCACTTAGGCTAATAACTTATACTATCACCCATTCGGTTGACAAGTCTGATGTCCTATCATGTCCTTTCCTTTGGATGAAATCCTAAGCAATCACATATCGTGATATCCTAAACAATCTCCCCTTCGGCTGACAAGTATGATGTCCTGTTATGTCCTTTTCATAGGTTGATATCCAAAACTATTACTTAGACTAATAACCTAAGCTATCATTTAGGCTGATAACCTAAATTTTCACTTAGGATGATATCCTAAACTATCACTTCCGTAGATATCCTAAACTATAACATAGGCTGATATCCTAAACTATCACTTAGGCTGATAACCAAAACTATCACTCCTTCGATTGACAGGCTTGATGTCCTGACATTTCCTATGCTTAGGCTGAAATCCTAAAATATCACTTAGGCTGATAACCAAAACTATCACCCCTTCGGCTAACAGGTCTGATGTCCTGTAAAGTCTATTGCTTTGGCTGTTATCCTAAACTATCACTTAGGCTGATATCCTAAACTATCATTTAAGCTGATATCCTAAGCTATCACTTAGTATGATATCCTAAACTACCACATAGGCTGATAACCTAAACTATTACCCTTCGGCTGACATGTCTGGTGTCCTGTCATGTCCCTTCTTTAGGCTGATATCCTAAACTATCAGTTAGGCTGATATCCTAAACAATCACTTAGGATGATAACCTAAACTATCACCCCTTCGGTTGATAGGTCTGATGTCCTAAAATATCACTTAGGTCGATATCTTAAACTATTACATAGGATGACGTCCTAAACTATCATTTAGGCCGATAACCAAAATGATCACATAGGTTGATATCGAAAATTAGCGATTAGGCTGATAACCTAAATTATCAACCCATCGGCAGACTAGTCTGGTGTCGTATCATGTCCCTTCCGTAGGCTCATATCTTAAATTATCATTTAGGCTGATATCCTAAACTATCACTTAGGTGGATAACCTAAACTATCACCCTTTCGGCTGACTGGACTGATGTCCTGTCATGTCCATCCCTTAGATTGATATCCGAAACTATTAATTAGGTTGATAACCTAAACTATCAATTAGGTTGATATCCTAAACTATTACTTAGGCTGAAATCCTAAACTATCATTTAGGCTAATAACTTAAACTATCACTTAGGCTGATAACTAAAACTATCACCACCTCGGTTGACTGGTCTGATGTCTTGTCATGTCCTTTCCTTAGACTAATATCCTAAACTATCAATTAGGCTGATAACCTAAATTATCAATTAGGCTGATAACCTAACCTGTCACTTAGGATGATATTTTAAACTATCACTTAGGCTGATAACCTAGACTATCACCCCTTCGACTGATAGGTCTGATGTCCTATCATGTCCGTTCCTTAGGCTGATATCCTAAACTATCATTTAGGCTGATAACTTAATCTATCATTTAGGCTGATAACCTAAATAGTCACTTAGGCTGATATCCTAAACTTTCACTTAAGCTGATATCTTAAACTATCACTTAGGCTGATATCCTAAACTATCATTTAAGCTAATATCCTAAACTATCACCTAGGCTGATAATCTAAATTATCATTTAGGCTGATAACCTTAACTGTCAATTAGGCTGATATCCTTAATATCACTTAGGCTGATAATCTAAACTATCATTTAGGCTGATAATCTTAACTGTCAATTAGGCTGATATCCTAAACTATCACTTAGGCTGATATCCTAAACTATAATTTAGGCTGATATCCTAAACTATAATTTAGGCTAATATCCTAAACTATAACTTAAGCTGATATCCAAAATATCAACCCTTCTGCTGACAGGTCTGATGTCCTGTCATGTCCTTTCTTTAGGCTGATATCCTAAACTATCACTTAGGCTGATAACCTAAACTATCACTCCTATGGCTGATGGGTTGGATGTCCTAAACTATAATTTAGGCTAATATCCTAAACTATAACTTAAGCTGATACCCAAAAGTATCAACCCTTCTGCTGACAGGTCTGATGTCCTGTCATGTCCTTTCTTTAGGCTGATATCCTAAACTATCACTTAGGCTGATAACCTAAACTATCACTCCTATGGCTGATGGGTTGGATGTCCTAAACTATAATTTAGGCTAATATCCTAAACTATAACTTAAGCTGATACCCAAAAGTATCAACCCTTCTGCTGACAGGTCTGATGTCCTGTCATGTCCTTTCTTTAGGCTGATATCCTAAACTATCACTTAGGCTGATAACCTAAACTATCACTCCTATGGCTGATGGGTTGGATGTCCTAAACTATAATTTAGGCTAATATCCTAAACTATAACTTAAGCTGATACCCAAAAGTATCAACCCTTCTGCTGACAGGTCTGATGTCCTGTCATGTCCTTTCTTTAGGCTGATATCCTAAACTATCACTTAGGCTGATAACCTAAACTATCACT
>JAMKQA010028030.1:0-23962 GCA_024699735.1 Posidonia australis
TAAACTATTTTTAACTCAAATCAATAACCAACGTATTTAAATTTAATTCAAAAATTTTTAAAATTTTTCCCTCCATAGATAAACCACTAGTGGTTTTACTTCAAATAAGGTGGTTTAATTTTTGGTAGTTGGATTTAAATCCAACGCTCAAGATCAATCTTCCCTCAAATAAGTTAATTTGAGGGAGGATGCAACTGATCTCTTGCCTATATAGATATATATATATATATATATATATATATATATATATATAATATACGTTTATATACAATACGATAGGTACACAACATGACCCGATTGGTAGAGAAAACTATGCACTCTTAAACTTATTGTTCAATAATTTTACCAATCTCAAGGCTTGAAATACTTAAGTACAAGACCACTTAGGGATCAAGGAGTACTCACTATAGGTCAATAGTACCATAGAACGTTTTAGACTCTTTGTGTGAGAAGATGTATATTGAACAGTAAACATGTGAGTAATTGAGTGGAGACTTGAGCCCTTACCTTTAGGAATATGTGAAACATAACTTGGAATAGTGTTTAGTGTAAGTATCTCATGTGATGAAAATCAACCCATTATAAATTAACGCATGAGCTTTGCCCTTTGTGTGACACGTAGGGTTCACCAAGTTAAAAGGATTACTACAACATTTATTTTCATTCAACTTCAGAAAAGGAAAAACATTCATATGAGACTTGACCTTACTTAAATTAACTAAGATCTTTGTATTTCTTCAGTAAATTGTAATGTATATCCTTGACATTTTACTAAAATAATATTTAAATGATTATTAAATTAATTTTTTAGTATTACTGAAATTATTGTTTCAATAGTTCATGAATGCATGACATAACTTACTGAAAAAATATTGAAAAATATATAATATATAAACCTTTACCAAAAAAATACATGAACCTCGTCTAATTTGCGTAGTCTCATTTGATAGTTCTTCTTATTTCGTTAGTAGAGAACAATTTTATGGAACAAATAATCGTATTTTTACAAAATTGATTGAGAATTATAATTTACCAGAACCAAGTAATAAATATATTAAAATTAATGAAAAATGTAAAAAAGATTGAGGTCACCTCGCTAGATAGCTTTTAAACAGGCACAATTCAAAGATTTGGACACAGTAGGATAAGCCAATTCCTAGTTTGATGTACTTGGTGTTTGCCATGGTTACATGACACAAGGTTGAAGGAGAAACTAATAGAAGGTTCATAGATATTTCGAACTTTGGTTCAGATCATGACGATAATGACAAAACGATCACAAATTTGATGTGAAGATTAACAAATGGGTACTAATTTGTCCGTGTGACAGCCAATTTGAACAGAAGCGAGTGCATATGTAAATACACATTCTCTTGAAATCATGGAGAACAAAGAGGAAAATTAACTTTAGCACCAAAAAGAAAGAATAGACCGTAAAATATTAGGACAAACATTATGTTCAAAAGTTCATTTCAAACATGGCCCACTTAACAAACCTAAAATGGAACTTTACTTTTCCAAAAGTTCAATACTGAAGTTGCATCTCACCAAATCCTTATTTTTTTTGGGGGGCCACAAATCTGTCTCCAAATCTTTGATTCAACCACTAAGCTATATTCTTCTCTTTGGACACTTGAACAACTTGTCTATATTTTTAGTTTCTGATCTTACTTTAACCAAAACTCCCACTAAGCCATATTCTTTTCATGGATATTTTTAGTCGGCATGTTCCACTACAATATCCTAGTCCATACAGTAATCGGCCCTGCTCATTGGACAAGTACATGTTGGCTGAAGTACCTTTTATCACAGTGGCTCCACGTAAAAGCACAAACCATGCAAAATTTTGTTCCAAATTAAAACATTACAATTTGGTTTCCTTTCTTCTTTCCCATCTATAAATAGAACATAAGTGGAGGTTGGAAACCCAGAGGAGGACGAGGTGAGGGGAACTGCGGTGGACGGTGGTGGAGCATGGGAAAGGTTGAATGGTGGGTTTCTCTCGGAAGCCTTGGGCATGGGTTCATGGGGAAGAAGTAGATTGTTACTTTTTCCTCCCTATTGCACCCATGCAGAAGGTTTCCGAGTGGACCTACCTTTCCACACTTGATCCCCAACTATTTCAAGTTATAGGTGGACAAGGATTTTCCAATCACCTATAGAGATTAGTAACACATTCATAGATCTTCATCTACTTTCACCAATCAACTATAAGGTTTGGTAACGTATTCATGGATCTTCATCTACTTTTGTTTGTGGATGCTGCTTCTAGCTATTGTGGTCTTTAGTTTGCTCTTTAGTTTCTTTCTTTTGTTCTACTGTAAACTGCAGGCAAGCAATCATGGCAAACCAGTGTTTACAAGAAGCAATATGATACCCAACAGAACCGCCATACAGGATTTTGTCGGCACACAGAACACCAGCCAATCCATCCAAACTAAAATCATCAGAATTTAAAGACAAATTATCAGGAAAAAATGAAATATCAACAACAGGCGGCACACCAGAGACTAGGCCTTTTCTGTTCTAATGAAGCTATTTATAATGAATTACAATTCATCCAACAAGAATTTGGAAAAACCTAAAAGAGTAAAAGGGCCACTTTCAAGATATGACCGTATGCACATCAAGCAAAGGTACTAATGCACATGCGTACTAACTAAAAATGCAAATAATGCTGAAGTCTGTTTTAGTGAACAACAATATAATAATGTTCAGTAAATTACAACAAGAGCCATGGAAAATACACCGGTGATTTCTTTACACGACTAGACAACTTGAGGAACTACTTGGTTGGTAGGGACACCGTGACGTTTCTCCACATAAGCCAGGGGGAACCAGCCAGCCCTACCTTTGCATTCTCCTTCAGCCCATCCTGAGGACGTAACCTGGATGAACCAAGAGGAAAAGAAACTTCCATTTGAGTTCAGCTAAGCATTCATTTCCATAGCAATTATAAGGAATTTTTTTTATCATAGAATACTGTGAGAGAGAGAGAGAGAGAGAGAGAGAGAGAGAGAGAGAGAGAGAGAGAGAGAGAGAGAGAGATGATTTTCGTCCACATGATAACTCCATAGAATTACCATGTGAAATAACAGTATGGCAGGAATTTTCACAGGGGACTGGAGCTGGATCTTGTCTTTGTAGGCTGTTGTAAAGTAATGAAGACTGACCTACGAGTCGACACTCAAACTTGATTAGACATGCATGGCAGTGGAATTTACTGTCTACTTAATTGAGTTATCTTAAGGTTGGATTGGTTTGCAGGAATTGAGCTTCTAAGTCAAGGAACTAAATTTCAAGGTTAGTTTTCTAATTTGGTTTCTCAGGATTCTAAAACTAGATTACTTAAAAAACATAGAATAAGACAAAATTCTAGGCTCTCCAGAATTCTCTCTCTCACAACCAACCTTACCACTTCCTCCTTTCCTTTTGGGAGTATTTTTTTTCGCATGAACCAATTGAATAGAAGAGAAGTAAGCTTCTAGGAAGTTTAGTCTAGTCCAAGTAAGTACAGTTCCTCAACTTACATCACTTCCTTAGAACTGATACAACACTTACTAAGATTATCAATTTGAGATGGATTCTTGATTTCTTTCTATAAGAGGACACAAAAATTTCAGATGTAGAGGAGGGGATCTCCTAACTTGAAAAGCTTATTTTATTTACCTTTTCTAAAGGATCAAATTCAGCAGGCCTGAGCAGGACAGCTTGAAGGGATCTTCAGGTTAGAGATTGAGAAGACGATTCACAAGATTTGTTGGATTAGAAAAGTTGAAAAGGAAAGAAAAACTCAAACTTCAGCTGATTGCATGTGCAATTTTGTGGGCTATCTAATGAAAGGAAAAGAGGGCACATTTGGAGAAGAGGCGCTCAAGGCCATCTGGTGGAGAGACCTGACATAGTCTCCTATCTGGCGTGATGTATGGAAGGATGGCCATCTTGGTTTCAGTGACCCCCGGCCTAAAGCACAGACATTTTCCAAGAGATTCAAGGCCCTTCTAAGGCTCTCTCCTGGTCTTCTGGTGTGACATTTTCTAGTTGCCTTTCTTTCCTATATATGGGTATGGCATGTCTGTGGGAAGGTATTGTAGGCTTCTGTCCTCTCAACTGAGCTCTTTTGGTGTGTTTTGTGTTTTTCCTTTTCCTCTCCTTGATTTGTTAGATGGATGTTTCACAATGATATTGGTGCCACTTCCACCATTCCCTCTAAAAGTTAAAACATTTACCCTATAGTCTGCCTATGTTATAAGTAGAAATATTTGGGATTAGTAAACATAGGATTTTCTTGTCCTAAAGAAATAGCAACATGTCAACATTTTTTCTCTTAACTTATTTTATGACATGATTGATGAGTTCTACCATAACTGAAAGAACCATCTTCAAGTCTTCTTCTGGATATTCTCACCTACGTTGTGCACACTGCACACTTCATGGAGCACATTGCTAGCTTGTAATAGATTGATCTAAACAAATTGCCATTATTAACATGCTAGATTTTTTTTCCTGCACTGCTGGAACTTCTTACTTAGACTGATGTATAAAAAAATCATAAAAAATAGCAAAGAAATAGATAAATAAACTAATGGTGTCAAGATGTTTTATTCATTATCCGTTCACAGGCTAAACTGAATTAAGTTGGCAAAAGAGAAACAAAAAAATATTATTAGAAACCATATACGAACTTGATGTCAAACAGGCTTGTTTCTCAGCAAAGATGCCTAATTTTGGATAAATTTTTATCAGTGCACGGTGTACACACAATACATACTCATAATTGTATATAACCCCATATCAGAAACAGATGCTAACCTGTCGAACAACGATGTAGTCACCCACTGCCAAACTCAGTTCTTTCATGGATGCAGCATCAAAAGCATGTAATACCTGCAAAAAAGAGATAAATTAGGATAAAGTTTGAAGAGGCAAGAATTTTGACTCAATACCAGGAAATTTAGGTCATACCTCTGCAAGGAAATAAGAAGCTTTGTCAGATCCAATATGAACTGGTGGTGGTGGTGGTGCAGACTCATTCCATTGTTTCTCAGAGACCATCTGAATTCACATTTTTTAAAGTTCATGAGAAGGTATTTTTATCACAGAAGTAAGAAATGTTGCCTAGACTACGAAGCAACAGAAATTACCTCAGATTCAACTTCATCTAATATAGCAGCTACACGCAAATGAAATGATTTATCAGCCTCTACCTGTTAGAAATCAAGGAACAAATGTTTAAACATGTGTAAGTAGTTGAATAAGAGTGTCCTAGACAATTGCATCCCTACCATGGCTACAAGACGCTGGAGAGTCAATCTCTGCTGCTGCGACTCGACAGCACTAAGAGCAGCAGCTGCTTCTTTTCCAAGAACTGCCATATTTGCTTTAACCTCTCGCATTTTCGATTCTGACAACTGCAGTTTTGCAGTGTTCTCAGGAATTGGAGCTTCTCTTAATCGTAATTGCCTTCGAGAAACTTCTGCAGTCTAGTAAAAGTAAAGAGAGTGATCATGTCAATAATGAGATGGAACATGTGGATATCAACAGCTTCGAACTAAGTTACAAAGAACAACTGATGGTCGAATGTAACTAAGTTTGTTACCTGAGTCTCAGCTTCATGTCTCATTCGACTATAACGTTGGGCAAGATGACGTGCATCTTCTAAGGGAGCACCAGTTGACAATGCTCTCAGAGGCTCCAGAACCTAAATAAACAAACTGAAGAGTTTCATGTTATAGTATTGAGCATAGGTAAATTCGTGTATAGAATGCAAAATACTTATGGTGAATGCAAAACTTATATCAAACAAAGCATAATTCATTCGATATGTGACTATTACTCCAATTGAGGAATTGCGGGTTTGAATCCTAATGGGTGCAGAACTTTTTATCAAAAAAAAAAACTCAAAACTAATGCACAGATAGTGCAGAAATGAATTAGATGATAGAACTAATAACATAACAAACCTGTGAAGATAATACACTATTTAATTCTTCATGCTCTTTCTCAATGTGTACAAGGGCACCACCATATAGAGAGGCTGCTTTAGCTAGAACACCATCATTAATATTCTCACTGCCATATTTGCAACAGTCCTCAGAAAATTTCATCCCTATTCAGTACAAGCAATTAATTAAGTACTTGATTCTCATGATCCATGGTGCTAAACTGATGGTGTTATGTAACAAAATACACAGATAATTGGGAGCAATAAAAGAAAACCTGTTTCAATGTGCTTTATTCCAATGGTTGTAAAAGTCTCAGCTGCTCGGACAATGTCCTTCTGGAAATCCTGAAAATGGGGAAAAAAAAGGACTTATACCATGGGTTATCTGAAATTTCAATAAATTCAAAGAGACTCAAGAAGTGGTTACTCTTGTGACACACACCTACAGGAGACCTTGAATACTAAACAGGTAGGCACATTCAATAATCAACTTGAGTATATTAGCACAGATCAGCCAAAGAGTTTGGCACATTCAATATTGAAATAAAGGACATCAGTTCCTAACAACCTTGAGATTAAAATATGACCCATTTGGGAGTCTAACTTCACTACTAAAGTACATAAGTGATAAGTTCAGTGATTCAGGTTGATGTCATGGCAACTGTAGATTCTCAAAAAAGTATAACATCTTACTAAGTTACTTATCCTAATTCTATGGTTATTAAGACCTTTGTTCTCTTGATTTTTCACAATTCACAATTTTGTTCAGCTGTGGAAGTGAAAGCACATCTTGTTCCAGAAAGCACCACACATAGTCATCATTATCTATGATAAATCAACCCAAGGATAATCGCACGGCGCATTCTTGGTTGTTTGAAACTAGTCTTTGTTGGAGCTTACCTACTGTATTGAAAGGTAGGTGTTCTTTAGAAGTAACGTGGACAATGCAGAATGCTAGAAATAACAAATCCAAAACGAATAAAGAAATAAACAACTTCATACCTATGTGGCAATGTCCACCTCAAAGTTAGTTGAATGGACCCAAGTTTGAAAAGCACGCAAAGAAATATGAGGATATGATATACATGTGATGTAAAATTCTCCCTTCCAATTTAATCATGTGCATGCATTTTGAAGCATAGAATGTGATAGTGTGTTGATTTAATAATTTTCTGTTAATAGAATCTTTTATAAGATAGTATTGTAGCAGTACATGAATTCAACTCTATTCCTTTTCTGCACTGCAACTATACAACATTTTCTGCTATATGACTACTCAAAGTACCGAATGGATCATAAAACTTGCTAGTTCATGTGTCTATGATAGTTCAGTACCACAGGTACCAAACTTAGATAAGGATAGCATTCTTAGTTTGTCATTGAAGTCAAACAATGTGCATCATTACTGTGCATTTTTCATTGTTTGATTTATTTATACTATTTCATACAACTTTTCTTAAGTTTCAGATCTATCTACAATTTATGTGTTACATCACCAACTCTCAACTTACAAGAGTTTAGTATTTTAATGTTTAGCACTTGCAGCCAAGTCTAATATTCCATGGGAATGGTAACACATTTGATTTTAGTCAAGTGCAACTTATAAACTTATCCACGTACCTTGAAATATTAAAATAGAAAAACATCCTTCAATTGTATGGTGAAGTAAGCACTAATAACTAAGTTACTAAAATTAGAGGCAAACATCTCAACTAAAGCAACTTCAATCAGGAATATGTAAAACCTATAGTGAATGTCTATTGGTATCTTGTAAAGTTTAAACATAAATGAAAAAGAAAACATCACACGTAAAGTTAATGTTAAGGTGCTCCTAGCTTTCAGCTACTCATGCACCATTACACTTAATAGTCCTGACACCCTTACTGCACAATCACAATCGCACATGCTTATGCAGAGACAGTCTCATGAAAAAAAAATCCAAGCAACATGAGAAGTGAGCTAAAAAGAAATGTAAGCTAGTCTGGCAATAGTCTGCTCATGTATTCCAAAAGACAAGAATCCTTACCCTTCCAGCACGAGTTGACTTATAAAGCTTCTCTAATTGTTGATGTCTTTGCAATTCAACCTCATCTATAACCATCACATCAGAGCCTTCATAACCAGTTCCACTAAGTTGCTTTATAACTGCCTGAAATTATAACAAGACTTCATAATTGTTCTATTATATCAAGTGATGAACCATCTATTATACAAAAGAAGAAATAGCAAAAGAAAGGACGATGTTTTCCTATCTTGCATAGGAAGATTCCTCTAAATTGCTTTATAACTGACTGAAATTATATACAGGACTTCGGATAAGAAAAGGACAGTGTTTTTCTATCTTGCATAGGAAGAAACACTGCATTCTACATTTAGAGAAATTCTTTTAAGAATGTCCAGTACAATGGACATCAGCCTAATTCATAAGCCATGTTTCTTGTGCAAATTTCAGAATATAGGCATCTGAACAAGGTAGGAATCTCAAAACTGCAAAACATACACGTTAAAATTACAGGTTATCAGAATAACCGTTTGCAAAAAAAAAAAAAAAACACCATCGGTTATCAGATGACTTTACGAGCAAAGCACTTCTATAATGATTATTCAATATTCAGCAAGTATACAAAGGAAATTACCTAACTTCAAGCCAGGAATTCACATTCATGCTACTTATAGTGCCTCCAATTAAAAGCATCATTTTACATTTTACAGTTTGCCAGCAATAATCATAGTTCAGAGAAAAAAAAAATAGCATACAAGGATCCGTAACACAATGCAGCATACCAGACCAAAAAAAGGTCTTTTGTGAATAATCTATACAATAAAATGCAATTTATTTTTACTATACGTAAATCTAATATAAGTAAGAAAAATGCACCAGAAAGTAGAGAAAATTATTTATCAAGGGGAATCCAATGTTAAGTTTTGTATATGCAAACAAGAAGTGTAATATGGGTATTTAGGCAATGAAAAGCATAACATGTGAAAATATTCACACTTCTGAAATTCCAAAATGGAAAGAAGAAACAAAGCAAGAGAGAAAGATATTGTGTTTCCTCCAAAATATGAAAGCAATTCGCAAAGGGATTACAGAGTGGCTGATTCTCCTATTCTGTGGGTTCTTACGAATCTAAGACCAACACATTAACATCATTCACTCCCCTCTATAATTTATATCTTTCTCCAAATTACAAAGCCTAAGTTAAAACTCGCTGCCCTTCAACCATAACAAAATCCATCTAATTTGAAATAAAAAAGAAAACATTTGCGAAAGCCACATGCAGCCTTAATGCTAAATAGATTTAGCTATTCGACTCTTACGAGTTGCTTTGATGCAACATCGATACAATATCGGGTAACAGTCGGGAATGCAAGCAAAAAGCTTGTGAGTGTCTCGTTGCTGGCCCATTAAGTTGTCATTCCGCAGCCCTTTTATCCACTTGAGACTATCATAATGCCGATAAGAACAAATTCTAAGTAATCACGAAGTGCAAAGCATAACATCAATCTCTCCTTTTGTTTTCCTTGAGAATCTTTCAGATTGGGGATCATAATTGCCAATTTAACCCGCTTGTTTTCCCAAGCAACACAACAATCCCAACGCACCCGAATCAACTAAAAGCCAAGCATTAGGCAGACCAGAATTAGAATCAGCAATCGTGATTTAAAAAGGAGGAGAAGGAAAAAAAAAACGCAATTTGTTCAGCTGTCACTCAAATTTCCACGTAACCAGATTAAAATCAAACTAAACATTTTTTTTGAAAAAGAAATCAAACTAAACTAGTGAACACGTCCCATTCCCGGACTAAAAGCATCAGCGAGCAAAACGAAAAGACAAAGATCAACGAGAGCTGTTATTGATACTGTAGTATGGGACTAGAAACTAGATCTGGTGTTGTTGGCTCACCTGCTGCTGTTTGACAACCTGCTTGCTGATCTTGCTTGCCTTTTTCCTCAACACATCCATTTTCCACACTTAGATTTCGCTACCGGCGAGCGGAATCCCCACCCCAGATCCCAGTCGAAGACCAATGGATCACAATGCACCTCCCAGAACCAAGAGAGATTTCTAGAGAGAGAGAGAGAGGGAGAGGAAGGGTGGGGGGTGCGGGGCGGGGGGCGGTGTTACTGCGTCTCCTCGAGTGTCGATGATTTCGTGTTTGTTGTTGACAACTCACAGTTTTTTCGGTTCATGGGTTCGACCGTACCGCTGTTCCCGTGGAGGATGGGTTCACCGACGTATATAAAGACCCAAGTTAGAAAAATCTATTTTATCCGGATAAAATTATTTTTCATGTCTGTGTGTTCATACCCTCGACCACTCGTACGACGACCAGGAACTTCTAGACTTATTAACGTCTGATTTTTCAAAGACTCATGTTTAAAAGAGACATTTGTAAGATCTTAAAATAACCTCAAATGAAAGAAATGTGTTGGAATAATTCTGTATTAAAAATTTATGAGGATGTAGTTATATATAGATAGATATTTTTACTTAATACTAATTGATTTTGAGTTTTATATCACTTTTTCCAACAATGTTCTGAAGACAAAAAATGACTTCTATTACTAAACATCATTGGTCTTTGGATCCATTTGGCGTTTGCTGATGCTACTTGTATCAGTTGTTGTCAAGGTCACCTTATTTACTTATGCTGCTAGATTTATGATCATTATAAGATCTGTATGAGTTGTAGCATAGTCACCTTATTTACTTATGCTGCTAGATTTAGCTTATGATATCATCATTATAAGCTACCTAAATTGTCATAATGGAAGAAGAATGAAGGGAAAGTTTGAGAATATTGAAGGCATGGGTTGGAAATGGAAGAATAGGATTTCGTTTCCAAATTGTACATAAATCATTAAGATTTGGTAAGTGACTTCTATTCTCTTACGTTTCCAAGTGCATAAGCCTCCAATGAGACGGAAAAGTCATATATAACATCCTAACACAAGATATGTACACAAAATAGTTTATGTTTGAAGAATGAATAACATGCCATCGTATTTTTCTATTAAAATTTCCATGATTAGGAATCCAAACAGTTATCCTCATTATCCTGATTGACAATAGCAAATTTTATGATCTAACATACTAGAAAGAATAAAATATAACTTTGTTGGAGTTATCTTATAAGTTACTGTTCAACAGCATGCTTTTATTTACACATCATAAACGGCTAATTTACACTTCGCATCTGATTGGCAGCATTTATTCCCCAGACGCAATGGTGAAAGCATTGTCTAAACTATCATTCTGTTACGATTTTTGATGATTTCAAAGACGAGGTTTTGGTCGAACAACCTTGACTTTTGCATCTTCACTATAGGAGTATACACCAATTCCTTGTTTTCTTCCTAGGCGACCAGCATCAACATACTGAATAAGAAGCGGGCAGGGGCGGTATTTGCTGTCCCCAAGTCCAGCATGAAGTATCTTCATTATTGACAGGCAGACATCTAGCCCAATGAAATCGGCAAGTTGCAGAGGACCCATTGGTTGATTAGTACCCAGTTTCATTCCGGAGTCAATATCTTCTTTTGTTGCTACACCAGTGTATAAAGCATAAAAAGCTTCATTAATCATAGGCATTAGGATCCGATTTACAATGAAGCCAGGGAAATCCTGGGAGCATACAACAGTTTTACCAAACCTGTTCAAATTCAATTCATGTTATATTAGATAGTCTTCAAACACATGTCCACTGGAGAACGATAACTAAAACTTGCAATACCAATACAAGTAACAAAACACTGACTGAAGCTATCTCTCAGGTTTAAACTGCATAATTCAACCAGTTCACAATGATGGATTAAGATTATAGTGAATTGTCAAAACTCAAAACAAAGGCTTTAGCTTAGTTTGAAGTGTTAAGCAAAAGATTCAAGCTATAGTCTAATCTTAGTACATAATCAGCAATACTAACAAGCTACAGATGTAATGTGGGACAGGGGACAGATTAACTCAGTATATAATCAGTAATCCTGATTAGCTGCCGATGTAATGTGGGACGGGGGACAGATTAATGGCAGTCAATTGGAATTCTAGTGTTGTAAGTGGAGCCCAATGTGGGACGGGGGACAGATTAACGGCAGTGAATTGGAATTCTAGTGTTGTAAGAGGAGCCCAACAGGGAAAACAACTATGATTCATCACACAAGAAACTGGAGACACACCTGTGATATGTACTAAAGTGAAATTATTCGCTTCACAACTACTGGAGAGTGGAGACAACCCAAATAACTTAAGAAGGAACCAAAATAGCACCTCAGGATCAGGAATATAGCAAGTCCATTTGTTATTGCAGCATTATACAACTAAAAAAGTATCTTTCTATACTTGGTGTTTGTCCATGTGCTACATGCTAGGAAGCATGGACATAGACAAGAGTATATACTTGGACAAACTCAGAACATTGTAATTTCTATTAGGACATTTAGGTTGAACAGAATGGAGAAAACATCTCGAGCTGTGTCCTTGTAATTTCCTATCATGTTCTGCTCCAAATTAAGTGGACTCTTCACGCTGTGTCTGACATGTGTCCAGCCAGTGCCATGTTTGTATCTCAAGAAGTCTACAAGGACACGTTGTGGAGCATGACATGCCCTATCTAGATGGGATTTGCAAATAGAACGATTACAATTAGCTAATTATGGAACTGCAAGAAACTTGAAATTCCTACCTTTCTGCCAAGCATTTGACCTTAGCATACACTTCATCTGATGTCTGTGCACCTTTCACAATTTCGACCAGCTTCATGATGGGAGGGGGGTTCATAAAATGCATGCCAATGACCTGTAACACAGGTAATTCTCATAATCTGATGGCAAAAGTAATAAAGAAGTTAGACAAGATTCTCTTATACTGGCAAAAGTAAAGCCTTCTAATATGATGGCCTTATTTTCTGATGCAATTGTAATTGCCAAGTGATATAGATTCCCCATCTGATATCTGACTGTAAGGAAAAAAAAAGAGCTAGCCTAGATTGAGTCAAGCTTACAGAACAATATTACTGAAAAATGTCCATGATTTTGGCCAGAGTCATACATCAGGATTAAATCATACAACACAATTCTAAATTGTTAAGAGAAAAATTACTGCAACAGCCATGTTTGTCTAATTGAAGCTGAAGTGCATTGAGAACGTTTAAGATGGCTTCTTGTGTTGACTTATATTGTAATCATCTCTCTCCTATCAAATAATCATTGAAAGAAACCAAAGTAACAACAAGCTTGACTATCGATTAAAAGGCACCTAAGCCAGCCATACTTTTTACCAATCGCGAGAAAACAAAATTTAGTTCTCTCGAGCTGAAAAATCAGTCGCAATTTATTTAATCTGTTGCACATAGAAAATAGATGAAAACACCTCAACAACATTAATAATAAGGCTGAAGATTAAAAATTTTGATACTAAATTACACCACGAGCACACTAGTACTAGAAAAAGACCTGGCAAGGTCGACTTGTTATAGACGCAAGCCGAGTGATCGAGATCGAACTAGTATTCGACGCCAAGACCGCAGACGACTTCACAATTCTGTCCAGCCGTGAGAACAACTTCTTCTTCACGTCTTCGGACTCCACAATGGCTTCAATCACAATGTCCACAGACCGCAAATCTTCCAACTTCGATGTACACCTCAGACGATTCACAGCACTCTCACCATCCAACTGCCAAAAAAAAAAAAACACCAAAACCAAACATTCCAACGACAACAACACCACAGGGAACAAAAACTACTACTTTATCAAAAAGCTCGATCCGAAAAAAGGGAAAGGACAGACCTGAGAGAGCTGCTTCTTGGAAACGAGGCGGCGGACGTTGCCGGAGATTGACTCAGTGGCGCGTTCGAGGGCGCTGGGATCGGTGTCGTGGAGCCATACGTCGAGTCCGGCAACAGCGGCGAGCTGGGCGATGCCGGATCCCATCTGCCCGCCGCCGATCACACCCACTTCCCTCACCTCCGCCATTGGTCGCGTGCTGCAAAGGAACTCCCACTCTACACCAAATTATCGATAACTTCGGGTATTTTAGTATGCAGGAAATGGTTTGTGTAGGTGACTACAGGTGTTTTAGTTTTCTGGTTTTTTAAAATAAAATCTAATTATATAATTAATTAATATATAATATAATCTACTGTGTGTTAAGATTTTATCTTAATTTAAATTATATTTATTATTAATTTTTAATCTAAAATTTAACGGTTAGAATTTAACAAAATATGTTGAATGTTAAGACCTTTAAATCAAGAATCAATAGTTGTTTAATTTAAATGAAAATTTCACTATGTATTTATGGATATCTGATAAGTATATCTATACGGTTATTTCTTCTTCCTTATATCTTTATGAAAAATAAAAAGTTGCCAACATATTCCTTATATGTAAGCATCTACATAAAAAATGTTCCCGTTAATATGATGGGACATTTTGTTTTAAACCTGATGTTATCTGATAAATGTAGAAGACATGTCCAGTATAGAAATTTTGTCATCAAGATCGAACTTTGGAGCAAAGTGCATCCCTGTGCGCGTGTTTTTCTTCGGATTTGCTTATCATTTACTTGTAGAATTCTACTTTGACTCGTTGTGACGTGAGTTTTGATGTGGAAGTGGTTTTTAAGAAATCCCTTGTGATTTTAGAGATCTCCATACAAAAGATGAAGCAAGCACTCAAGTTTCGATTTTTGTCAATAGATTACAAAGGAGTGTTATTTAATAAGTACTAAAATTATCGTTAAGGAGCATAGAGATAAAAAGAATACACATAAGATTTTTACTGATTATGATCACACAACAACTTGATGATTCTGAAGTTTAATAGGTGTCAAGATACATAAGAGGGTTGTGATTGGCTATACAAGATTGAGTTTCCTTACAATAACCTTACATTATAACAAACGCCATTAACCTTGCAGATAAAGAGGAGAAGCAGTTAGAATGCGAACCTAGATCATCCTCAAGATTGAATATGACATGAACATTCCAATGTTGAGGGGGAGGTTTTAAACAATCTCAACCACCAACCATTAGAGACCAGGTGTTGGAAAGCATAAAGAAGGACATTTGGGCAACATCAAGTGTCAAGAAGGCAGAGTCAACAAATACTTACGCCAAGCCTGATCCAAGCAGGTGCTTTCGATGTCAACAACTAGGTCACCATTCCAACTAATGCCCATGAAGAAATACTATCAACCAAGCAGATCACGAGGAGGTTGTAGCTTAAGTTGAGGAACAAGAAGAAGAGGCTACCAATGATGATGAAGGAGACTTTGGTGATGAGGAGGTTCGATATGTAGACAATGGTGAACACCTCTCGTATGTTGTACGAAGTTTATTGATGACGTCAAAGAAGGACGATCATCCACAACGTGATAACCTCTTATGCACAAGATGCACTGTAAACCAAAAGGTTTGTGATGCTATCATCAATAGGGAGAGCAATGAGAATATTGTTTCTCACCACATGGTCGAGGGCCTTGGACCCTACAAAGTCAGGTGGATCCAACAAGGAATTGATATTTGAGTCAACGAAAGGTGTAGTGTTCCATTCTCCATTGGAAGGTACATAGATGAAGTTCAAAGTGACGTCGTCGATATGAATGCATGTCACATGATCTTTGGTAGACCTTGGCAATTTAATGTTAATGTCGTGCACAAAGGTCGAGAAAACATCTATGTTCTCAAGAAAGATGAACGTCGAATTGCTTTTATGCCAAACGTAGAAGGAGGAGGATCCAAGTTCCCCATTAGTGCCAAGAACACCTTCCTGCTAGTAGACAAGCAGAACTTCATCGAGGACTTCTAAGAGGCTGAGGAAGTCCACGCACTGGTGGTCGCCAACAAAGTGCTACTCACCTCATCATTTGTTTCCCTAGAAGTACAAACACTCTTACAATAGATTGAGTTTGTCGTGTTTGATGTACTACCATTTGAATTGCCACTCTTGAGGGATGTCCAACATCGAATAGACTTCGTGCTTGGATCACGACTGCCCAACTTACCACACTATCGCATGTGCCCAAAGGAAGCAAACATACTTCAAGATCAAGTGGAGGAGTTGACATAGAGAGACCTCATACGAAAACTAGCACGGGTCCTTTGTGTTGTGCTTGCTTTACTATTGTACAAGAAGAATGGTGATTGATGGATGTGTATTGATTGCAGAACCATCAATAAGATCACTATAAAGTATCATTTTCCCATACCTTGTTTAAAGGATATGTTGGATATGCTCTCAGGGTTATAGATATTCTCCAAGCTTGATCTTATAAGTGGGTACCACCAAATTCGGATTCGACCAGGTGATGAATGGAAGATGATGTTTGAAACAAAAGAAGGTGTCACACCCCACCCTCTTGCACAACGGGGGTGATAATCACATACAACTTAATAACATTTAAATCCAAATAGCATTCTTCATCTAAACTGATTTCATCATCATGTCACAAGTCATAAGGAATTTCAATATCTCTTATAAGTTAAGATAAAGATGTCTACTATCCATTGCATTTTTCTCATACATTAGCATTAGACTTATTACATTCCAAATAACTTAGAAGCAAAATAACCTTACCCAAACTAGATGGTAAATATCTTTGCACATAATAGCTCAACCTCTAAAAGAGTATTTGGGGAGGTAGATGATAAATGTTGTTGCTACACTTGCCTTAGAGTTGAAAAATAGAAACAACAAAGAACCATGAGTCCAATGATAAGGACTCAGTAAGTGGAACAATCAACAAGAGCTTGACAATTCATTCACTCAAACAACCAAAATATTACTTCTCCCATCATGTGCCACACAATTATCTCCTTAAGTTTTGTCCAAAAGTGTCCATACATCTCTAAAGTAAGAGCTATACTAGGAAATTATAAATAATTACCAAGGTAAAGAGAATATATCTATCTATATTCAGTCAGATAAGATTCAACTCTTTTTACAGATAAATTTTTATAAACACATCGTTTAGTATATTAAGGAAAAGAACTTTAACTAAATAGGTCATGTCCAAGGCCAGAAGTCTATAGCTTAAGGAAGACAAAATGTTTGCCATCTCTTTTGCTAAGTGTAGTTTAGGCACACAAAGCCATTTACCACACATATACTTTGGCATACAAGGTCATTAAGCTTAGCACATAAGGTCATAGAGATAAGCAAAACATGCTATCTATACACCCATTAGTAAGAGTTTTTCTTTGATTGAGAATTAATTCATTAAGTACTTTAAAACCTTCAAATCACTTCTACGTAGTTCATTTATGATAGCAAACAAAAACCATAGGTAATAAGGAAAAATAAATAAATAAGAAGCTATTTGCAATATTATAAGCTAACATGCATTGAAATATATGCATAAGAGATTTTCCCCAAAACTCTATCACATTGATAAGTTTATATGAATATTTTATGATGCAAAGAAGAGTATAATCATGTAAGTTTGTCTCACAATATTCTTTTCGACTTATAAGGTACTTCTAGATTGATGTCACTATGCATTCATAAGACCAAGTAGTATAAAATTCTAAAAGATTTCAAATCCTATTCTCATCAAATATATCGAAGAGAAAGAAAAAAAACATATACATCAATGAAATAGTATATGACACTTCTCTATACAACTATACATAAGAAATAACAGTATATTAGGCCTATAAGAACTTTTCAACCTAAAATCTTAGTACTTTAAATATAAATTTCAGACCTTATAAAATAATCTATTTTCACACTATCACCTTCCTTGTTTTTGAATAAGTATGATAAGCACAAGAGATATAACTATATCATTCAACAACAAATAAAATTAGATATGCATATCTAGAAATTCTTATTATACTAGCAGTCCATAAGATGGAATTGGGAAAAAGAATATTACAATTTAGAGAGTGAGAGAGAGACCACTTACCTTCAAGAAATAACCCTTTTTCAAGCTTTCCAATCATAGCCTTAATATCCACAAAAAGAAAAAGATTGTGTGTGTATCCACTCTTAATCTCCTCAAATAGGTGTTGTTCACATGCTCTTCTTGTGTTCACCACTGGGAGGAGAATGTCGGGTGATGCTTGACAACTCTGATGACCTCCAATGATGGTGGAAGGAGGAGAAAGAGAGTTAGGGCTTTGGGAGGAAAATAAAAGAAGAAGTGGAAAAGAAATGGGTGCTACTCGTGGTCGAGTGGAGAGAAAAGGTAAAAAGAGCATTTTTCATGTCCTCCTTAAAGAAAATTCATTTTGCAAAGACTCCATCATTTCTTCATTATTATTTTTGACGAGTGTATTACAATACTATCCCCTTAAAAGAAAATTTTGTCCTCAAAATTTGAATACCTGAAGCTATGAAAGAAAAAGATTAGGATTGTAGGCTTTCAAACTCTCTTCTAGTTCTCAAGTGATTTCACTTATTCCATAATTTCTCTACAATGCCTTAACTAATTTGATAGTTTTGTTCTGAAGCTCTTCGGTCTTATAATCAAGGATTTGCACAAGTTCTTCTTTATAAGATAAATCATCTCTCAACTCATTGGGAAGACTCTTAAGTACATGGGAAGGATCGTGAATGTGCTTTTGCAACATAGATATATGAAACACATCATGAATCCTTGCTAGATCTAGAGGAAGAGCAAGGTAGTATACTATAGGTCCAACACATTCTAAAATCTCAAATGGTCCAATGTACCTTAGACTCAATTTCTCACATTTCTCAAAACAAATTACACCCGTCCATGGGAATATCTTTAAGAATACCCTATCACTAACTTGAAATTCAAGTTCTCGACGTCGATGATTTGCTTGACTTTTCTGTCTACTCTAGGTAATCCTCAAGTGATCTCTGGCCAAGTGTATGTTATTAGTAGTCATTTGTACCAACTTGGGTCCCAACTACTTCCCATCTCCAACTTCTTCCCAACAAAGAGGTGTTTTGTACTTCTTGCCATATAGTGCCTCAAAAGGAGTCATTCCAATGCTTAATTGGAGGCTGTTGTTGTAACCAAACTCTACTAGTGACAAATGTTCGTCTCAGCTCCCTAAAAAATCTAATACACAAGCTCTAAGCATGCATGTCTTCAAGTGTTTGAATTATTCTTTCTGATTGTTCATCAGTTTGGGAATGGAAAGTTGTGTTGAACTTCAACTTGGTTCCCAATGCTATCTGCAGACTTGACCAAAATCTTGAAGTAAACCTTGGATCTCAATTAGACACAATAGAGGCTAGAGTCTCATGCAATCTGTGACCACGCTAGCTGGGGGGACCACGCTCCAATGCGATCGGGATCGCATGGGGACTGGTAGGGCCATGGCGAATCTAATGAATCTGAGGGCGAAAAGATGACTCGAAAACACTAATAAGAAATGAAATGAAGACAAAACATAGAGTCACCACCTAGTCTATTAAAATGGGAAGACAAGGAAAACTGCATCAAAAACCAAAACTCAAAACTGAATGTAAAATAAAGGATGACTCATGCCAAATGGATGCAACACATGGATCATTACGAATTAGAGAAAGGGAAAGGACTCCTATTACGTGCAGGGAAGGTGTTAGGCACCCCGACACACCTAACGAGTCGATTTTTCTCGAAAATATCATTGACATGCATGGTTATGTGGGTGCTTAAACACCGATTAATGTGTGGCTATGTGGATGATGTATGCGAATTAAAACAAGGTGATTAAAAGAATAGCATCATGTCAAAACAAACACGTAATCAAACTGGAAGCGTAAAACGATGCAAGGGATGAAAACGTGGTGGGGTCAGAGGCTAAGCTGTGCTAATTAGATCCCTAGGGAAATGCGCATGTGGGGCGTGCCACACGAGTGCGCACCTAAAATGTGCCTCCCAGGCATGCCCCAGCAACTTGCCATCATGGCCAATCCTGAACACATAGGGGCATGATACCATAGCTAATAGGGTGATAGACATCATGAGCCGACAATGGGACCATGCATAGCCCAAAATCCAAAAGAAAGTTACTTGCATGAAAGGGAACTCAAGCAAAACAAGGAATATGAGTGGGTAGAGAAACTAGAAAACATGCCAAAGGAGCCAAACACATGAGTAGAACTTGAATGGAAGAGCAGGTAGTCAAGAGTTGGTTAGGTCTACCGCCACTGTGCCCCTGAGGGATACGCGCATATGGGACGCGTTATCGGGGCGCACACCTAGAACAGAGTCTAGACTTGACGAGATGATCACCTCTCCCCCGAGCAATGCATGCAACGTCAAAGCCACGAAAACATCTGGAGGACTAAAACTCATATAGGGCAAGGCAAAACTTCAAGAAAAATGGAATGGGACAAGGCACAGCCTCCTTTCCACTCCCGTCGTCGGCTTCACCATTCACTGGAGTCTGCATGGCCATGGTGAAGGCCAGGGGCTCAAGTGCAACTACGGGGTGGCAGGAGTGTTGGAGTGGAAGAAAGGGGACACTTTGGGACGGTCGTGGCTAGGAGCTCAAAGGTTGGAAGCCTCACGTCAACGTTCGCTGTCTGTTGACGGGGAGGAAGACGGGATGTAACGAAATATCAGAGGAATAGGTTGGAAAACACTATGAGAAAACAAAACCAGAAACACTAAGCAATTTTCTAAGTAAACAGGAGGCGAATGGTACCTATGGTGCCTGGTTGTCCCTCACTTGCGCTGGCGGTAGGAACTCTAGCGAGGTGCTCAGGCGACAGTCACGATGGCTGGGGACAGGTTGGAGAAGGCTTGAGGACACTCGGAGGGAGACTAGGATGCTTCCTGGATGCCAAAGGAAGAGAGGTCACTGGTGGCTCAGTTGTTGGGTTCTCATGCGCTCTGGTTCTCTGGTGGCTCTCACTCGCACACAGTGGTCTCTGCTCTCTCTCTCACGAACGAAGGGTGTTCTCCTTACAAGGAAAGGCTTGGGGTTTTGGTGGTCATTCTTGGCGTGGTAGGTGGGCTGGGATGGCGTGTTGGCAAGAGGTTGCAGGTGGCTCGTCGGCTCCTTGCAGGGCTTGCGTGACGACGGGAACGGCGCAGGGCGTGGTGGTTGGTGACAGGTCGTGGGAAGGCTGGGGAAGTGTCAGGCACGTCGTGAGACATGTCGACGTTTCATGCGCAACGTCGCTCGTACGAGGTACGTGGTTGTATGACAAAAGTGACTAGTCAGGCGGTGCCTGCCTAACTGCCTTGGCCTTGATGTGCACTTGGGCCGTGCATGTCATCGGGCTAGAGCAGATAAGCTGGGCTTTAGGAGTTGGGCTTAGTGAATGGGGTTTGGTTTAGGGTAATTGAGAGGTTTTGGGTTGGTTTGGGTTTATAGGCTAGGTTTGGGAATTAAGATAGAACCGAGTCCACCATCCAGTTGCACTCTCTACCGGGTCCACCTGCCAACATTGCCTGGGAACCAGGGTATCTACACAATCATACAATCTAGTTCACATAAATCATTGCTATTTTCTTAATTGGCAAGAAATGAGCTATCTTAGTTAACCTATCTACAATCACCCATATGGCATCATGATCCTTTAGAGTTCGAGGCAAACTAATCATAAAATCTTTAGTAATATGTTTCCATTTCTATTCAGGAATGGAAAGGGATTGAAGAGTCCCTGTAGGACTTTGGTGCTCAGACTTGACTTGTTGGCATACTAAACACCGAGACACATATTCAGCTATCTCCCTCTTCATACGTTGCCATCAATAATTTTCCTTTAGTGTACGATACATTTTGTGCTCCTTGGATGCATGGCATAAGGAGAGTTGTGAGCTTCTTCTAATATATCTTTCTTTAGCTCTTCCACATCTAGTACACACAGCCTTTGATCCAACAATAGAGTCTCATCATCTTGTATTCTAAAGTCTATGTTGGTTCTTGATTTCACTTCTTTAGCAAGCTGCATCATCTTAGTATCTTCCTTCTGGGTTTCATGAACTTGATTTAATAAGGTAGGCCTAATACAGAGATTTGGCAACAAAGCTCCAACTGCATTGACTTCCAACTCCACATTTATTGACCTCATTTCGAAAAGCATAGGAAGTTTGTAGCCATATATATATGCAATGGTACTACTTGTCTTTCTGCTAAGTGCATTTGCAACTACATTGGCTATTCGTGAATGATACTTAATAGTGCAATCATAGTCCTTCATTAATTCTAGTTATCTTCTTTGCCTCAAGTTTAACGCCTTTTGGGTCATTAAGTACCATAAGCTTTTGTGATCTGTGAATATCTGACAAGTCTCTTCATGTAAGTAATGTCTCCAAATGTTTAATGCAAAAACTACAACAGTCAATTACAAGTCATGAGTTGGATAATTTTCCTCATGTTTCTTTAATTAGCGATAGACATAGGCAATCACCATGCCATGCTGCATGTGAACGCAATCAAGTCCTTGACGAGAAGCATCACTATACACAACAAATCCCTCACCACTAACGGGAAGAGTGAGGGTAGGTGTCGACGTCAATTGAGACTTGAGCTCCTAAAAACTATTCTTGCAAGATTCATTTCAAATAAATTTCACCTTGTTTCGAGTCAAGCGAGTTAAAGGTGTAGCTATGCTTGAGAAATTGTCATTGAATCTTCGATAGTACTCGACAAGTCCAAGGAAACTTCAGACCTCAATAGGACTAATAAGACTAGGACTGGCATTGGGTCTGGTTTGGACCCAAGACCAGTGGGTCTGGACCCGTAAAGTACGGGTCTAGGTCGTGAAAATGAGAGCCATGAACCTGTAGACCCAGATCCACTAGACCCGCTCATTTACTAGGTCGGGTCTTGATCTAAAAATACCCAGACCTGTGGACCCATGGACTCGATTTATATATAATATATTAGAAGTTAAATATAAGTATTAATGTATAATATTTACAATATATATATAATATATATTATTCTACTCTTAAATCTCATTCTTTCTAAAATCTATAATTTATGTGGTGTATGCACATTGACATAGAATTGTTATATGGATATTGACAAAGTTGGTTTATTGAATTTAGATATATTTATTTATATGTTGTTTAACTATCAATGGTTTATGATATTGTTCATGTTATATATTTATTTATGGTCGTATTGTATTCATGATATATGTGTATTGATAGAGAATTGTTTAGCACATTTATTTACAATGTTTTTAGTTTAATTAAAAATCTGCTTTCTTTAAAAAATGAAAATAGGTTGGAAGACCCATTACACCCAATACCTAGACCCAGACCAATTATCTTTAGAGGTCTGGGTTTAGATCTAGATTTTAGAACCCAGACCCAAACCTGGACCCATACCCATGAAATAAGATGGGTCGGGGTCTGGGTATAGGTAGACTTGACCTAAACCCGACCCGTTGCCACCCCTAAATAGGACGCTCCCAATTTAGTATTGCCTTCACTTTTTTAGGATCCACATGAACTCCTTGGCCTGATATCACATGATCTAGGAAAGTCACTTCCATAAGTTAAAATTCACACTTGCTAAATTTAGCATATAATTGATGCTCTTTAAGTACTTGTAAGGTCGTGCTCAAGTGTTCCTCGTGCTCAAGTGTTCCTCATGCTCTACCTTACCTCTTGAATATATGGGAACGTCATTCATAAATACAATCACAAATTGATCCAAAAAGGGTCGAATGACTCTATTCATTAAATCCATAAAGGCAGTTAGTGCATTAGTAAGACTAAAAGGTATCACTACGAATTCATAATGTCCATAACGAGTCCTAAACATTGTCTTTGGAACATCTATTTCTTTGATCTTCAGTTGATGGTATCCTGATTTCAAGTCAATCTTAGAGAATATACTAGCTCCTCTTAACTGATCAAACAAATCATCAATACGAGTCAAAGGATACCTATTGCGCATGTTGAAAAATCTATAAAGTATATTTTGATAATAACAAATGACATGTGATTATTGGTTAATAATCACTTAAGAAGATATGAGATACTCATGTACTAAGTATAAAAATCATTTACCAAGGCATATTATTCACATATATGTAATATTCATGTGATTGGATTAATATGCAAGTTTAAAGTCTTTTTGTAGC
>JAMKQA010028031.1:0-10023 GCA_024699735.1 Posidonia australis
CTTGTTGCTTTTATTTAGCATGAAAAGGGTGTGATCTTGTGTGAGGCTTGCAACCCTTGAGCACAAGATCCATGTTATCTTTTCAAGCTTGGATTTTCTTAGATATTTAAATTACATTTCTTGAGTTTACAAGGACTTTGCATTGCATAACATTTTCGAACCCAATATATTACATGACATTGCACTGCATGGCTTTCTTGTGTTTTCCTTGGCACATCTTTTTGGCCCCATTAGAGCACCTAGGTGGCGCACCAGACTGAAGCACTAGTCTGGCGCACCAAACAGGCACATCAGCCTGTTTTTCAGTAGCACACAGCAGCTTTTTGCATGATTTTTAGCATGTTTTCCCGTTTTGATTTGCTTCTGGTTTTCTCTGGTTTTCTTCCTTGATATATCAGGAAGATCTAATTCTAGTTTTAGCCCTTTACATGCATGATAGATCATATTTTGCATATAGTAAAGCAAGGATGAAAATCGCTTGAAATTCTTAAATCTTTGATCTTATTTATGCTATATCCTTGCACCAATGCTTGACCCACTATACGAGTGATCCTTCTGAGCATTAGGACACACCTTGCATCCCATGCACCCCGATTTTAGCTTAAGACACCACTCACATCTAGCATGGCATGGCATATCGCCCTCGGGCATACAGAAAAGGCTAAAAAGCTGACATTCCATACAAGTAAATGAGAAACCCATTAAAAGACCAACTTTCGGGCGCACGAGGGTGCCTAATACCTTCCTCGTGCGTAACAGGGATCCTTGGCCATTTCTTGTTTATGAAGACCTTTTCCATTGGTTTTATTGCATGATTTGAATGTTTTAAGCGGTTTTCCTTGTCTTCCATTTTAAATAGACTAGGTGGCGACTCCTGCATTTTGTCATTATTTTTGTTATTTTTGCCGTGACTTTGCCGATCCTCGTGCATTTGGCCTTTCGCGCCAATCCCGAGGCTATTGCCGGCATGGTTACATGGACAATGCTAAAACCCCTCTACATGTTTGCACCTACAACCCAAAACCACGAAGAAAAAGCATGAATGACAGAAGTCACCCATCACGCACCCCACAAAAACGACGGACAAAAAAACTATAATTAATTTTCCTTTAAATTTGTTTCGCAAATCATTTTCTCTAAAATCCCACAATTAGGTCCACAAGGCCGAAAACCACGACAAACATGGCCCACACTTGCCAAAACCGCAAATACGGCTTTACCAGCCCAAAACCACAATGAGGCCCTTGATGGCCAAAACCATACATAGTAAGTCGGGAAGCCTAGCGCCAGGCAACCAACTCTAGCCACAAGTAGCCACCGAGGTGCACTGCATTGCCACGACGTGCCAGCCTATGCAGGAGCCACGTCGTCCCGCGATCCTCCCACCAAGAAAACCCTCATAAGACCAACCCCTCCCTGAGAAGGTAGTCCTATCTCTTAGGACGCTACCAGCTACGAGGCACATGTCCCATCCGCACTGGTCATCACAGGGTACGCCTCCTCACGACGTCCTCCACACGATGCTCAAGAGGGAGTGTCATACCTCCACACCCAACAACATCCGAGCCTCAGTGCTCACAGCGACAGCAGGAGTATCATACCTCCCCATCGTGCCACAAGACACTTTAACCCGTAGATCACAACCCAAGCCTCCTGACAACAGTCAGGAGGTCTCATACCTCCAAGACCTGACGATCCTCAGCCTCAGGAATCTCAGCTCCTGACCATAACCAAGGAGACATGCCCGACCACCCAAGAATGTCGTCACATTCCCTAGTCCCGACGACACGGTTCCACAGTGTCTCAACCTACACATAGAAAACCAGGAAAAACCATTTCCAAAACGGGCCAACTCATCTCTTTGAAAATTCAAAACCTCGACAAAACGACACATCAGGTGTCCCATGAGACCATCATTGATGGCCCATGACCCCATCTCAAATGGACAAAACAAACAATTTGGGAAACCACTACATTCAAAATACATTTTCCAAAAATCCAGGAAAAACCTCCAAAAATCCCTACCAGACCCACGCATGTGGACCGTGCATCTGGCCCACGTCCCTGGCACTTTCGTCTAAACGCTAACAGAACTTGGACCATGGGCCAGAGTCGTTGCGGAACCCAAGCATGTGGCCCCCGTAATCGGCCCGTGCCACTAGTTTTCTGTTAGATTTCAGACGGCCAGCAGTAGGGCATCCAAAAATTGCCCGAAGTGGGAACAAGGGTGGACCCACCAAAGAACCACCAAAATCTTGAATAAAGCATATGTGGTAGACATGACACAGCAAGATATGAATTTGCAAAGACAAAGGGGTCAAAAGGACCCAAACCACAACAACTACCATAAAATGCTATAAATGTCTTCATAAATTCCCATAAATTCACAATAAATTCTAGGAATGTAAATTTACCTAGATTTCATGCATTCCTATCATTTTCTACCATTTTCATGCTTTGTACACTTTGGTTTGGAGGTGTGTACCTTAATACGACCTCTAGCAACCCAACTCCAACCATCGGCCACCTGCGAGCCTCCGAAGCCTCCACGACCTTTGGGACGACTCCCCGAAGGCACACACTGTCACCACAAGCCGCTGCACGCCGCCGTCGACCCTCGCACATGCCAAACAAGGGGCAACGAAACAATGGAGGAGATGGGGGAGAGACAAGAGAGAAGGAAGGGTGAGTGAGGGAGGGATGGAGTGAGTAGGGAGAGCGAGTAGAGGAAGGGGAGATGGGGGAGGCGCTCAAGAGGTGGAAAGACACATGGAGGAAGAAGGAGAAGGAGGGTGAGCTGGTCGTGCACTGGGTGCGCATGGGCTTATAAAGCCATGCAACGCAGTAGCTGGACACGTGCACACCTGCACATCCTAGCTACCTACACTCAACACGAGCACACCAAACCCACACCACCAACTAACCCACCAACATAGGCCTACATGGATCCACACCCAGGCCCACAAGCACAGTGAGGGAAGGATGGAGTGAGTGGGGAGAGTGAATAAAGGAAGGGGAGATGGGGGTGGCGCTCGAGAGGAGGAGGAAACACGCACGAAGGAAGAAGGAGAAGGAGGGTAAGCTGGTCATGCATGAGCGCACATGGGCTTATAAAGCCATGCAACGCGATAGCTGGACGAGTGCCCACTTGCACATCCTAGCTACCCGCACTCCTCACGAATACACCAAACCCACACCACCAATCGGTCCACCAACACAGCTCCACAAGGACCCACACCCGAGCCCACAAGCACAATGCCACAATGCACAGTGCCAACCACTCATAGGGATATGTAAACAGAAGCTAGCCCACAAGGCCCAAGTCCAAAATCACAAAACACACAAACAGGCCTCGGAATAGTAACACCCATCTAGGAATAAATTCATTAAAATGTAAATAATTAGAAAATGAATTTACGGGTGTTACACACTACCATCTCAAACCATGCTTTAAAATCCTTTTAAGAAAACCATTACCCATATCATTCAACACTTTTCTCAAAAATCATTAGAAACATTCTTGAACTCACTCACCAAAACTGTTTCAAAACAGAAACCACATCCAAATCAAAAACTGAA
This sequence comes from Posidonia australis, assembly GCA_024699735.1. Lineage (NCBI taxonomy): Eukaryota > Viridiplantae > Streptophyta > Magnoliopsida > Alismatales > Posidoniaceae > Posidonia > Posidonia australis. The sequence continues at coordinate 3,580 of JAMKQA010028031.1, forward strand.
GAAACACACCATTAGCGCTAGAAATCAACCCAATAGAACCATATAAGAACTAAAACAAAAGCCTTGTAGCTCCAAGCAACCCACAAGGCCAAACATCATCAATCCTAGGTAAATTTGCAATCCCTCTCATTAATTCAAACCATTCAGGGGTAAACCTTGCATTTCTAGGTTGTATAGTCTTATTTTATCTTCAAATAATGGCACATATAAAATCATTCATCCTGGGTTCATTAGACGCAAGGATCCTTGTGTCTAATGTTAGACGCAAAGAACCCTACGTCTAACAACCTAGGCTACTAATCCTAGCCAAAACTACTCTAAAAGCATCCTATACCCTAATTATTTCATTAAGGGAATCTGAATATGATTACTCATCATCAATTACCCAACATACAACTTATTAATAGACCCCTAATCCATTTTAATTGAATCCATTTAAATATACATTGAGGTTATCAATCTGGTGTGTAAGACACGTGGGAGCTTGCATCTTATGTTAGACGCAAGAAGCCCTACGTCATACACCCAAGGATCCAGTCTTTAAATAAAACCTCCTAGATTCTAACATGCATGATTACTCTCAAGACCGGGAATCAAATATAAAAGGGATAGGGCATATTATCAATTGCATACCACAAAATATTCAAACTTTACTCAAACCACAATTAAATACGAGAGGAAACTGCACTAGGGACATAAGATATAGGACGTTGTGCATCAAACATATGACACACCAGTCCTTGCGTCCTATCCACTGTCTACATTTCTACACTAAAGAGCTCTCCCCAGACCATGCACTACCATCCCTCATCACATGGAAACATTCAATAAGGGTAGGGATAGCATCCCCAACCCACCATGCATCAAAATCCCATCCCTAAAGAAAAAAATTGAATCTTATCTAAATGGATGTGTACCTTGCACCCTCGAGGTCAATCAATCAGTGATCTGATGCTTCCCATAAGCTCCTGGCCACACCTCGAAAACCCTCTAGCCATCCTTCACACTTGCAGTAGCCCACACAGCCACAAAACCCTAGAATCAATGGGCCACCCAAGAAGAAGAGGAGGAGGAGGAGGAGAAGAAGACGAAAAAGAAGAAGAGGGCCTAAGCTCATTCTATCCTTACCTATTCTCTTTCTCTCTCCCAAGCTCCTTTGCACCCAAAAGACCATCAGTGATAGCCCCACACTAGGCCAAGGGATGGATGAGGGAAGAGGGAAGATATCTTCTCGAAAAACCCACTAACTCGCACTATATATAGGCAGCAGCAAAACTCAGAACATTATACGTAGTCGATCATGCATCTTACGTAAGATGCATTCTTGCACTCGTCTAACAACCAAATCTACAAGTGTTATACATAGCCTTCCAAGTGTCTAACATAAGACACACCATACATTGCATCTAACACTCGCAAGACCAGAAACCAATATTCCAAGTGTAAGACGTGAGATTTCTTACGTCTAACATTAGACACATCATTTCCAGCATCTAACACGTCTGAATTCCAGATTCAATATCTGATCTAAATGCTACCTATGAAACTAGATCGTTACATCCTAACCCTCTTAAGGGAATTTTGTCTTGGAAATTCTCAAGGCGAAAGACCAAAGGTACCAAATTTGGATGCTAAACTCATGACCCCAACCACCAACACAATGGTGTCGCCCAAAATTCAAAACCCATAGAAGAAAAACCTATCCTCTACAAGGCCAATTCACCACATCAAGGTTTTGAACGACACCAAAACACAGCTCTTCCCAAGCCGAACTCCACAAATTCTTGGTTTGGAGCTCCTTTCGGACACAAAATCTCCAACCACAATTCACAATAGTGTCTTCTAGAGTCGCAAAACATCCTCAACTTCTCTAGCAGACATGCCAAAATACAAAGGTGACCAAGTTCAACCAGCTCCCACCAACACCCGTTGTGCTACTTTGATGCTCAACCTGGTCAGAACCACCCCAAACTCCATATCACTTGCTCAATAAAACCTCTTGTTAGCCCGAAAACCCCAACTAATCCAAGGCACCGAGAGAAAACTAGCTATTGAGACAACAACAAAGCTCTTCACGGATCTGGAGTGCATTAACAGACTAGCGAACCCAAGCGCTACCTGCCTCCAAGGACTACTTCCTAGACCGCCACTCCACCGAATCCAAAGCACAACCTTTACTGTGGCCAGCACAATCCTGCGAGTTGGATAGCTCCACTTGTGATTCCTCAACTGACAACAACCATAAATCACCATGTTGCCCTACCACAATAGGAACTCATCCCAACCCATAAGAATATTAGTGGAACTCATCACGACTTGCTACTATGGCAGCCTCATAAGTCTAAACATGTGACAACTGTACACGTAGGCCACCTATTAGTTATGAAGCTTGCACCAAAGATCTTGCAATCCAAAGGCCAAGGCCACAAGATACTCTGCTTCTAGCCAAACAACCACACCCACTAGTAAGGACCACTCGAAAGTCAAACTCAATAGAATCTCCGACCCAAGGCAATTCCCAACAAGTGTTTGAACCAACATGAGTTGTTCCTCCTTCGTGGCTGACCGACACATGGTGCCACTTTCCCAAAGATGTCTCTGCTAGATCTACTAGAGTAGTTCACCAAAACCAAGAGATTACTGATCAGAGCATACACCTAGAATCTCACTCAACAGCTCAACCAACGGCGCCACCAAACGAGACGGCTAGCCAACTCTACTGGACTCGCCCCATCTCTAGCACAAAAACCCAAAGGAGCCAAAAGCAACACAGGAGAAAGAAAATCTCCATGAATCGAATAGCACCACGCCATTCAATCCACCAACAACTAAAGAAAAAAATGGGTATCTCCAACAAGACACCCCAAAGGAAAACACTAGAGAAATGAATCTCCACCGCTCAAACGACACCAAGCCATTCAACCCACAACAACCAAGCCAATTGGGTATCCAAGCAAGATACCCCAAACAACAACCAACAAACAACACACTAGGCTATGTCATTCTATGGCCACACCGAACCAAAATGCATGACACAACTGTGCAACACCAATGCACGACCTTAACACACACCACCTCCCACACAACTTTGTCCCCAAATAGAGTAGCTAAAAGAGCAACACAAGCCTAGAAAGCCACCAAGTCACCCTGAAGCAGCAATAGGAGGATGGAACTCCAAGCATCCTCCACACCAAGCACAACAACAACAACAACAACAAATATGAAGGGCTACACAATAGGCAGTCACCTATTGAACCTTGCCCTCCGCGACAATTCATCAAACACCTCAACATTGGGTGGTGGCAAGGACAACACATCCTTTGGTTGGCTGATCGTGGGGTGCCTAATCCCCTTCAAGGAACAAGGCACCTCCTCCTCAATTTATCAAGCATCAACAGTAAAACTTCCACTGCCTTTCCACGATTGTAGCATATCAGTCAAACCAGTACACACAGTAGACATGCACCACTCTAGGTGACACGACACAACTCATCTGGCCTCACAATAAGCAAGGTCCTCTACCCTGCAAGCCAGCACTGAGTCTCACCTAGAAACAAGTACCACCACTCCCACAGCAACACGGTGCTCGATCCACACAACACTTGTGGACAGCACCAAACACCATGCTCTACAAAGTTAAAGAACTTATGCGAACTACCCCACATGAGCGAATGCCACTCCACACTCCGCCAAGTAAGAAAATCAACAAAACAAGGTGCAGGAATTGCTATCTACGGAGACACCTATCAAACACCCCTAGGCTAGTGCTCTTAGGTAATCTAGTGCTCTGATACCACCTATAACGACCCATCTTAAGTCGTTACCTCTCTACCTGGTTACATTTTTTTTATATTATCATTTATAATTACACTAAGCTATGCTCACACATAATCTACAAAGCATAAATAATAGAAATAAACTAGATTACAAGCTTATTAGAACCCTTGATGAGTGGCAGCATGACTCCTCCTATGTGCACTAGCTGAAACTAATTCCTATCCTGCACCTGCCAAAACAAAAATCAAGTACACATGAGTGATCACTCAAAACGGTCATCAACACACACCCTTCCTAACAACTCAGCACACCACACCGAGGAAACAAGCGCAACAACACCCAACACAACAAGCATAGGCATCTCACTTGGATGCCACAACACAAAACTCAGGCAATTCTTTATTGCCGACAGGCAACAAATTCTTGGAAAACCATGCCTTTAAAATCAGTCTTTTTCTTTCCTTTTTAAAAAAAAATCATATCATGCCTTTCCAAAACCTTTTCCCTCAATTCCTTTCAAAACAATATGCATGTTTTCAAAATCTTCATGCATCACTTGAAATGACCACACTTGCCAAGTCAAGCCCACAATAGCACCACAATGCCACATCAACACAAAATCTCTATTCAAATCATTAGAAACTACATTTTTAAAGCCAGCACCATTTCTGATTTCCAAAACCACAACGCCACTCATGGGTAGAAACCACGCAAAACTGTAACACCACTCATGAGTGAAAGCCACTCAAAGCTCAATGCCACTCATGGGCAAAACCACACAAAGCTCAATGCCACTCATGGCAAAAACTACACAAGCCACATCGCCACTTACGGTGAAAGCCACATAAAGCTCACAACGCCACTCACAAGCGAAAACCACACAGAGCTCAACGCCACGCATGGGCAAAAACCACGCAAAACACAATGCCACCCACAAACGTAAGCAAAACAAACCTCAACAAACACTAGCTACAAGCAACTGTCGGAGACAAAGTCTCCAAATCCACTGCACTGCCACGGAGAATCGCAGCCTGCCCGTCCAGGCTCATGGCTTCACTAGTCGTGTTGCCTGGCACCAGGCAACCGACACTAGCCACAAGTAGTCCACTGAAGCGTGACCAACAGTGTCTGCACTTTCATGGTCCAAGTCCTCATGCACAGCATACCACCGCCCTAGCCAACTGGCCTCACTATGACCTCACAAGTCTCAAAAACACACACAGGGATGCGTCTCCTCACGATGCCTCTACATACCCAAAAACCTAAGGACACTCACCCTAGGCCTTCCTAGCACAAACTCAAAGAAGTAACCTTGGTCTCTTTCAACTGGCCCCACTGAGTCTCAGTCTTGGTACTCGTACTATCATGGTAGTATGCTCAGCTATACAGAGGTCTCATACCATCTAGGCTCGCTATCACCTACCTCCATGTACAGTCAGTACCCTAGGTCCTCGGTACCCAGAACAAATGGAGTATCATACCTCTAAGTCCAACCGGCACCTCAACCTATAAACCTCAGCATTAGTCTCGTAAACAACAATCAAGGAGTCTCATACCTCCACGATCCAACAAACACTTATCAACCTCTTGGTCTCCACAAACAGAAAGTTCCAAAAAAAAACTTTCAAAATCCTTTGCAAAACTATGCATTCTTTTCCAAATCCTTTTGAAAATCATTTTCAATCATTTCTGAAATCATTTCAAAACACCATCGACTCAAACCATGCTTTAAAATCCTTTTAAGAAAACCATTACCCAAATCATTCAACACTTTTCTCAGAAATCATTAGAAACATTCTTGAACCCGCACACCAAAATCGTTTCAAAACAGAAACCACATCCAAATCAAAAACTGAAGAAACACACCATCTAGGCTAGAAATCAACCTAGGAGAACCATACAAGAACTAAAACAAAAGCCTTGTAGCTCCAAGCAACCCATAAGGCCAAACATCATCAATCCTAGGGAAATTTGCAATCCCTATCATTAATTCAAACCATTCAGGGGTAAACCTTGCATTTCTAGGTTGTATAGTCTTATTTTATCTTCAAATAATGGCATATATAAAATCATTCATCCTGGGTTCATTAGATGCAAGGATCCTTGCGTCCAATGTTAGACGCAAAGAACCCTATGTCTAACAACCTAGGCCACTAATCCTAGCTAAAACTACTCTAAAATCATCCTATACCCTAATTATTCCATTAAGGGAATCAGAATATGATTACTGTAACGCCCTGATCCCAAACACGCTACCAAAACACAGTATCAAGCATAATTACACTAATTACAGAAACATCAAATAACAATAACTAAGGCTCACCTTCAGGATCACAATGTGCGGCTAGAAGCTCCAACTCCTGCACCGAAACTCGGCTCCACCCGATCTGCACTTGAAAACCAAATAGCATGCATGAGTGACATCTAAGTCACCCAGTACGCGCCCCAAAACATACAAACCACAAAACCTCGGCAAAACCATAAATCTCATTTCTTATCATTTTCTTTCAAAACTTGCTTTTCTCTTTTTGAAAATCATCCTTTCTTTATTAGACAATCACTTGGGAATTCAATCCCAATCCATGCTTTTTCAAAAGCCATGTTTCCTTTTCTTTTCTCAAAACATTTGGAAATTCATTCCAAAACCACTTTTTCTTTCAAAACATT
>JAMKQA010028032.1:0-14203 GCA_024699735.1 Posidonia australis
TTTGAAAGAAAAGAAAAGAAGAGTTTGAAAAGCCATTGCTTTCTGAGTTTTAAGAATTGCATATAAGGGTTTAAAATGATGCTTTCTGGCAAGGTTTTTTGTGTTTTTGGTGTTGTTTTTTTGGGGCACGTACTGGGTGGCATTCTTGTCACTCATGCGTGTTTTCTTGTCCCCTTGTTTTCAGGTGCTGAGCTGTAGAAGCAGTCTTCTCTGGTGCAACTTTTCGAGCCACACTTGCCACACACAGGTCTGGGTTGTTAGCTTTATTTATTTTAATATTGCTACTTAGTTGCATTTAATTGTGTCTGGGTAGTTCTCATACTGTTGTGTAGCACTGGGGTGTTACATTACCATAAGAATCTTCATCAGTAAAAGAGTCACTATCATCTTGGTGAATTTCAATATGCCATTCTGGGTTTCTTTTCTGATTTTTTTAATCTGCATATATTTCGGTATACCAAGGAAATTTGGTATGCCGAAAATGCCCTTAGTCCTAAAATGAATGTTTTTCAATGAATGGTTGGTTTTAGGGCTAAGGTAATTTTCCTATGGCTCTATGTGGATATTTGGGAGATTATTACAAGTTCCTAGGTACATGAATAAATAGGAAATCACATCAAAATAATTACAACTATTATTTAATTTTTCTTCTCCTTTTCCTTCATCTTGAATTCTTCTTGGTGGCACGTAGGTCTCTGTCTTCGTCAAATGTTCTTCCTTTTTATGCTTGAATCTTCTGAGTTCTTCAATGGTCTTCTTTGCATGTATGAACTATGAAATATTCTCATAAAGTACATTAGTATTTTGTTATCATCAAAATCAAGATATGGCTAATAAAACCAATAGGTTAAATACTGTAATTTTAGTAATTACAAATTATTTAACTTAATAATATAAAATATCAGTAGTAAAATATTCTTTTGAACTAGTTTCAGTAAATATTATTGGAAATATAGACACCTCTATTAATTAGAAGTGGATTATTTCATACGAAGTTTCAAAATATGTTTGTAGACACTCCGATTTTGCAGTCACTTGGCAGCAAGCTTCTCTAGAAAGATGCTCTGATTGCGACCACCAAACCTAAACCCTAATTCCACCTAAACCTTAAGTCTACAAGTTCCTTCAGGCCCACATCAGTCCACTCTGACCTAAGTAAAGTTAAAACCAAACAAAACTCATCTAAAACATTTAAAATCCAAATTAATCAAATAAAAATCCCAATTAAAATTAAAATCAAATAAAATCCACGTAAAATCCAAATTAATAAAGTGAAAAAACCAATTAAACCAAAATTTAAACTGTAACGCCCCGATCTCGGACAAGCTACCAAAACCCAGTATCAAGCATAATTACACGAATTACAGAAACATTAAATAATTGTAACTAAGACTCACATTCAAGATCACAATGTGCGGCTAGAAGCTCCAACTCCTGCACTTGAAAACCAACTAAGCACGCATGAGTGACATCTAAGTCACCCAGTACTCGCCCCAAACATACAAACCACAAAATCTCGGCAAAACCGAAAAAAAACTCATTTCTTTTACTTTTCAAAACTTGGTTTTCCTTTTACTGGAAATCATTTAGGAATTCAATCCCAAATCCATGCTCTTTCAAAAGCCATGTTTCTTTTCTCAAAACATTTGGAAACTCATTCCAAAACCACCTTTTCTTTTTCAAAAACACACCTTTGCATTTTCTTTAAAAACCTTTGGAATTCATTTCCCAAAACATATCTTTTTCAATACTTGGGATTTCTTCCCAAAACAACACTTTCAAATTCACATTTTTGACCAAATCCAGCCTAAAACACAATGCCTCACGGGCTCAAAACCAAATCATGAATACAGGTTGGCAATTGGTAAAACCATCATCATCATTTCATTTCAGGATTTTAGGACTATTCCATCAGTCCAGTCCTAACCAAATCACATTTCTTTTTCTTTATTCATTTCCACTTTTCTTTACTGTTGTTTCCTTGATCAGGGGTAACCAGGCGCATAAGCAGTAGGCGAGGACATCCTTTCCCCTACCTTCCTGCACTACCTCGGTAAAATTCCCCGTGCAGGATGTCACCGCCCGGGCCAACCGGCCTCAATTTCATTTTCATATGTGCACGGGGATACGTCTTTGTCAGATGCTCCATCGGTGACCCGAACAACTAGGTCCAATGACCCAAGCTTAGCCTACACCGTCGGTGACCCGAACAACTAGGCTCAAAAACCTAGGCTCAGCTTATACAGTCACGAGCTTTGTGACCCGAACAACTAGGTACAACGACCCAGTCTCAGCCTACACCATCGGTGACCCGAACAACTAGGTATAAAAACCCAGGCTCAGCCTACACCGTCTCAAGCTCGGCAACCACATTGTTAGTATTCCATTTCAAAACTCTCTTTAAACTTTCTTTTCAAACCATTTTCCATTTCATTCTTTTTGTTGCAAGACTCTATCTCCTTGCAACACTTGGCCCTCCAATGGGGTCCCAACTCAAGCCATGAAAACAATGCTTAAAATCATAAATTGGGTCCCATGCCCAAAACCACACAAAATCATCATTTTCATTCATTTATGGGATCAAAACCCAAAACCACGCCCAAATCTATTTATTTGACTCCACATTCCTCCATGTCATTACATGGGGAAAACATTATTAACATATCCTCAACATACCATTAAAACTATTTATCCTTCATTTAAATTCATATTTATGCATACCAGATTCAGGGCAAAAACGACAGACCGAATCTCCAGTTCGGCATACTGAAATTCCCTGTTTCGGTCGACCGGAGGATTTCGGTCTACTGAAACCTGGGATCTGGCTTAATCTGCCAGGATTTCGGCATACTGAATAAATTTGGCATACCGAATTCCTCGCAGACAGGGCACACCCTTGTTTCGGACAGTGAAAAATCACCAAGGGGGAGTCTCGATCGGACCCCGCAAACACCCATCATAAATCATCAATAAATCATGGGGTGTAGACTCTTGAGTCTACTTCAAAACCCCCCAAACCATTCCTGATCACAAACAAGCGCACAAAAAGCCAACCACAAGCTCACACACCCAAAATCAACAGATTATCCATTAAAAAACCATTTAAGCAATATAACAATTAATTGCATGGTTTACAATTGAAATGGATAATCAGGCTCAGATGTCACATAAACCAAATCCCTAATTAAATCAAGTAAAAACTAATTAAATCTAAATTAAAACTCAAATACAAAACTTTAATCCACTTAAATTCAGAAAAACCCTAATTAATTAAACTCAAAACCCTAATTAAAATCCAAAACACCTAAATTAAACTCAAAACCCTAATTAAAACACAAAAAACCAAATTAAACTAAAAACCCTAATTAAAATCCAAAAAAAACCTAATAAGACTAAAAACCCTAATTAAAATCTAAACCCCAAAATTAAAACTCTAATTAAAAAACAAAAACCCAAATTTAACTAAAAACCTTAATTAAAACCCAAAAACCCTAATTTAATTCAAAATCCTAATTAAAATCCAAAACCCTAAATCCTTAAAATAATTCAAAATCCTAATTTAAAACCAATTAATTAAACCATAAATCATAAAATCAAGAATTTAATTAAAATCACAAAACACAAATAAAAACCTAAAACTAAATCCTAAAATCCAAAACAATAACAGAACCCTAAAAACCCTGATTTAAAGTCACTTAATTAAACCCAAAACCCTAAATTAAAATAAATAAATTAAAATCCAAAAAAAACTCTAATTTAAAAACAATTAATTAAGCCTTAAATTACAAAATCAAAAATTTAATTAAATCACAAAACCTATATAAAAATCTAAAAACAAATAACCCTAAAATCCCTTAAAACCTAAAAAAACAAAATCTAAAAAAACCCTAAAACACAAGCCCAATTCGTTGTCCCAAAACCAGGCCCAATACGCCATTTCCATCAATGAAAGACTTTAGGTAAAAAGAAAAATAATTCCGGCGACCTCAACTTTTTCGACGACATCTCTAGCAGTCAACCCATCAACTCTAGTGGCTTCCCAGCATTTCGAGCTACGCTCCTCCAGCTCACGCGAGCATCGGGCGGCCCTTAATGACTAAATGGGAGGATTGACGGTCCTGGAGGCCCTCGTCGGAGTTTTAAAAAGCCTTCCGCCGCTGACAGAAGGATCTTCTTTAAGGCCTCTCCTTTTTTTTTTCCAGAACGGAAAACCAACAGAGCGCCAGCCATTTTCCCACGACCAGAGCAACCTCCCCCAGCCTTTGACAGCCCCAAAAACCTCAACAACGTTGCTGGAGCAGTCTCTCAAAGGGCGCCGCCGTTGCTTGTCGGAGGGGACAGAGAACCCACTCCGGTAATTCCTTTTCTTTTCCTTCTTTCTTGGCCTCGAACCATCCTCCTTTAGCTCCGTCCAGCCCATTCATAGTTTCCTGGGCCGTGTGTCGTCAGAGACTGCCGCCCCTGCGTCGCCTTTCCCTGCCTCCAGTGGTGGGTTCACCACCATCGACGAGGCCTCTGGCCTCCTAGGTTTTGCATGGCCCCATGGGCCTTTCCTTCCAATCTCTCCCTCCTTCCTCCTCCTCCCTGAGTTCCTATCCCTTAGGGGAGAGCAATCGAGCGCCTGAAAACATCGTCATCGACCCCCTCCATCGTGGAATCTCCTAGGACGCTCCGATCACTCTAGCTCCAGACCACCACGCCATGAAGCCCCGCTGCACTGCCAGGAGTCTCCTCATACTGCCACATCACCTTCGCAGCCACCACAGTGCCGCCACCACCTTTGTCGTGACCATCGCTGGAGCCTGCGATGGGGAGAGCGCCCTGTGCCGTTCCAGCCTTGCCCGCGTCTCCCTACAGCCTTGTCGTGCCGCCTCGGAGCCTCTTTGATCCTCGCCACGCTGGGTCGTCACCTCTTGATGCGCTATAGTTGGAGTCCCGTCGTCGGAGAAGAGTGTCAACTAGGGGAAGATTGGCGGCGCATTTCGGCCGTTCAAGGCTTGATCGGCGCCATTAGATCTTCCTCCCACCTCCTCCTCCAGCTTCCCCGCCTCTGATTGCCGATCAGCCGCCGAGGGGGCCTCAGATGAGCCTCTTAGGCCATTGCCTTCAGTGATATTCGAATGGCTGGCGGTGATTGTTAGATTTTTAGGTTTTATTTAGAGACCCTTTTAGTTTTAAAACATTACAATTTGATCCTAGGATTTTATGTCCTAGCCCCTGAACTTTTAATTAAAATTGCATTTCTTTAGTTTTACTGTAAATATTGCATTCTTTACCCTATTTCATTTTAATTTCATTCTCAGTCCTATAAATATGTGTTTTCTCACGTTTAAACCTTTGCATTCATGTTTTCTTTGCAATTAAGTCCCAAGAATTTATTCTTTGACCCTTATATTGTCTTTTTTTAAATTGCATTGTAAATATTGCATATTTTATCCTATTTTAATTTTAATTCCATTTTCAGTTCTATTCATGCATGTTTTATCACATTTAGGTCCCTGATTTCATGTTTTCCTTGCAATTAAGTTCTGAGGTTTTGCACTGAGGCCCTAGAACTTTTAAAAATGAGTTTTCTGTGTAGAATTTGCATTCTGAACCCTTAGAAACTTCATAATTACACTAATCATCATAATAATTTATTTTTTTACCACACTGAAGCCCTGTGATTTTGCATGTAGGCCCCTGGATTCATAGCTTATAGGCCCTGAGCACAAGAAATTTGCATCCAGACCCTTAAACTAATTTTAAATCCATCATTTAGGGTTTTAATTGCTTTCTCACATATTTTTGATATTTTCCACTTATTGCATTTCCAGTTTGCACTTAACTATAGATTTCATTTAAAAACCATGTTTTCATGGTAAATTGATCTTTAGTTTCACATTTCTGTCACATTTACACTTATGTGTGAATTTATACATTAGACCTTGAGTTTTTAGGAAATTACCAAGGTACAGTTTTCACACATCTCAGTGTCACATTTTCATTTGATCCATCATTTGCATACTATGATGGAAGTCATTGAATATAGTTTGATCTAAATTTTCACTCTTTTTGTGAATTTTGCATTTTGATCCTTGCACTTGTCCTTTACTGTATTTACATCACTTTATTGTTTGTAAGACCTTGTCCTTTTCATGTTTTCTTGCAAATAACATTTTCCTGACATTTCACACACATTTTGGCATATCTCAGACCATGCATCATCCCCATACATGCATTTATTACATCTAGCCAATGAAATGACCAAATTGCCCCTGTGCCACCAATTCATGCACCTACATGTTAGTTCTTGCATTAAGTCATGCATAACCTTTGTCTAGGTCATTCCTTAGCATTTTTACACATTTAGGTACATATTCACGCATTTTTCATAGCTCTTGTCACATTTGTACATTGTCCCATCCTTTTCGAGCGAGTCAACATCTCATATGGTTTTCCGTGGATTTGTTCCTTGTTTCGTTTTCAGAATCCTTCACCCGACATTTGACTTGATTTCCTTTACTCCTACATTTTGGATTTTTTTGATTTGATTTGGATTTCAATGGCTGAGGGCATACATTAACTGACCGAAAGGCCCACATTGGCCCAATCACGGATTATTATCCTTTTTTGATTTTCGCGACCTTATCCCTGATTCCGATGACTCGGGTTGACCCAACTGTTGATCATTTTGATATCAATGAGATTTTCTATAACATTCTTTCCAAAAACATCGTCATTTTATGTGAATTTCTTCACATGTCATAGTTTACCTATTTTGCGCGATTTTTCTGCAATTTTTCCATTCGGGTTTTTGAGATGTTTTCCACAATTCTAAGGATTTGGTTCTATCACATTATTGATGCTCTTGATACCAACGTGGTTTTCCAGAGCATTCTTTTCAAAAATATCGTCATTTTATGTGAATTTTTTCGCATGTCATAGTTTACCCAATTTACGTGGACTTCTTTGCAATTTTTCTGTCTTGATTTCTGCAATATTTTCTATGATTCTGATGATTTGAGTTGGTTGTATTTTTGATTCTTTTAAGGTCTGTATAATTTTCCAAGTCTTTCTCGCCAGGAACCTCATCATTTCATGTGATTTTCTTTGTCGTGTCATGTTTTGTGATTTCATCATTTCGTGTGGATTTCTTCGCAGTTTTGCATACCATCTTGCACATCCATTTAGTTTTGACTTGGCACTCATATTAGCATGATTGGAGCCCAATCTAGGCTTAGCAAGCATTTATTCAGCCTCTAGCAAGCGAATTAGACTAAAAAGACCAATTTTCTCGAACGTACGGGGGTGCCTAACACCTTTTCCGTGTGTAATAGGAATCCTTACCCATCCTCTGGTTTGCAGACATCTGGCCTTCACATTTGCATTTCATGCATTCATCTTTTGTGATTTATTTGTGGTTTTCCTCGTCTTTTCCTTAAAAGACTAGGTAGCGACTCCTTTTCTTTTTTGTTCGTATCCTATATTGTGCCTTCGCCATCCTGGCATGGCTGTGGCCTCCTCCCTCTCGCGCAACTCCATGTTAGATCCCTGGGCAGGCATGGTCACAATGTTAAAGAAGTTCCATATCAATATTGAATGATAAAATTTACATGTTTTAGTAAATACTGATGTTTATGTTGATAGTGTAGTTTCATTTTCTGTAATTACAACTTTATTTGAATGTTCTTGTATTTTTCTTATGTGAAAAAAATACTCAAATGGAATAAACTAATTTGATGTTGTTTATTATGTTATTATCCAGGATGGCTAAATATTGAAAAAAATATTATTGCAGTTGTTGATATGTTGATTAGAAGTGAAAGTTTACTCGACAATACTCTTGATACTCATTAAGATAGTGAAAAAACTTATGTTGGTTAGATATTTGAGAATTTGAAAAATGTGTGAAGCAATTTTATTTGTATTATGGTGACCGAATTGGTTTCTCAGTTCATTCAAATACCATAAACTTTTGATTAAATAAGAATATTTATGAAAAGATTTGCTCACAAAAGTTATATGTTTGTTCTAAGGAATCATTTTACAAGAATGATGATGAAGAAAATAATGACAAAATTGTAGTTAAGTGTAAGAGAAAAATTACTCCTATAAGAGTTGGATGTTGTAACACCCTAAAATTCATTTACACTTGTAAATATTTAGAATTAATGAATTTTAATTATGAACGGGTGTTACTAACGTGAGCTCTCATTTTGTTGGCCCAGTGTTTGGTATTTTGGGGCTTTAATTTTTGATCTGGCCACTGAAATTGACTAGAGGCATAGATTCCTAGTGTAATTCATTGGCACACCTCTCTGATGCACTCTTCCAACGCAATAAGGTGATGCAGCTAATTCATTCTAGTTAATTCAATTACAGCTGTTTTTTGTGATTATGGCCTCGTGTAGTGTCTTTCCAGTTTTACTTGTGGTGGTTTAGTTGAGTTGTGTGTTGTGAAGTGGTTGGCAACATACGTAAGCCATTCTCGTTTGACGATTAGTTGGCTTGTTGGAGTTGGTAAGTATGCATGTATGCAGGTGGCTATAAAAGGAGAACAAGGCGTCCTCCGTAAGCCAACCTCCGTTGTCTTTCTCAATAAGCCACAAGCCCTCTCTTCCTTACGAAGTCAACTCTCCTCTTCTTCTTATTCTCCTTCTTCCTCAACCTTTCATTCTCTTCTCCTTCTTCTCCTGAGAATGCAGATGAGAGAGAGAGAGAGAGAGAGAGAGAGAGAGAGAGAGAGAGAGAGAGAGAGAGAGTAGGGTGACTGCTAGAGGAGTCCTATGCTCGTGCCGAGGTGTGCTTGGCTCCAAGACATCGTCGACGTGACTATGGTGAGTTCTAGAGTTAGTGGGGAGATGACTGGCGCCAGAGAAGATAATTATAGTACACTATCTTGAAGGTGCACATTCCACAACCTTGCTTTGTTTTCTATAAAATTTATATGTTGCATTCCTTACGTGATTCTGAGCGTGATGGAAGTGATTTCGCGATTTTTGGTTTAGTATGTGATTTTTAATCTTGATTATTTGGAGAAGATTGATACTATTCATTCATGGCCTTTTTCAGTGATTTCTCAAATTATGCTATATGAAATCTTGAGTATTTGATGTCAAATTAAAGGTTGCATGATTTTCTTCAGTTTAGTGTATAATTTGCTAAGTTTGGTTATGTGTATGAGAAGATTGGATTTTTGTTTTGAATGGGTTCTATGCTCTGTGTTTTTTGGCTTGGAATTTTAGCCTAAAATGCAACTCCCAGGCGCAAATAGCCAACGTACATTGCTAGCGCACATACCAGGTACAATTTGGCTTGGTAGTGTAGCAACCTTGTTTTGAGTGTTGTTTTGGGTATTTAGTACATATAACCTTGTTAAATAGTGTTTTGACATTACAAATATTCTGGTGGTTTATAAATAGTTTTGAAAATAGATTTCAAAGCTAATGTGTTAGTGTTTTAAAAAGAACTTTTCACAGTTTTTTGGTTTGGTGGACCAAGAGATCGACTTGTTGCATTGTCTGGACTAGAGGGTGTGACGATATTCTCAGGTGATCGGACGTGTCATCTAGGTTGAGATCAGAGACCAAGAAGTCAAAGGTAAGTGTCCGTTGGATTCTAGAGGTATGAAACTCCTAAATTGTCGTTCATGTGACACTTGGGCCTAATTATCCATTTTAAAAATAAATCATGTAATTAATTGTAATACTGTATAAATGATTTATTAATGGATAATCTATTATTTCTTGTGATCGTGAGGTTTTGGTTGGCTTTCTGTGCACCTATTTGCGTTGTGGGACCAATGTGGAGTCCGATTTGAGAATGTATAGTAGTCTCCGTTTGCATGCCCATCTTCTTTCACTTTTCTTTCTTTCTTTTTCTCTCTCTCCCCCACGATTTCTCATATCCTTCGTCTTCTTCCTTCTTCTTCTCACCACCTGTGTACAGAGGGGAACTCGTGCCAGCTGAGGAAGAGAAAGAGGGAAAGAAGGAGTGGTGTGTGAGCAAGAGGAGGAGAGTTCGCCCGCGTGGTTCGTCGGTGGGGAAAAGCTTCGTTGGGACGTAGGGAGGTTTGTCGTGGTGCGAGGGAAGTCGCTGGAGTGCCACCTGAGGTACGTGACCCCTCTTCCTCTCTCATTTTACATTTTTAGCATAATGTATTAAATGCATGAAAAATGAGGAATAATGCATGTACAATCTCACAAAAATAGTAGAATTGATGAGAATGTGATGATTAGCATGAATATGTAGAGATCATGCGATTAAGATGAAATTTTGTGGATTTACACGAATCGTAGGTATGCATGCTACAGTAATTAAAAACAAGCTCCATGCCTTTATGATTTTTGTATGGATTGCATGATGAATTGAATGAAGTATGGTTTGAGGGGTTTTGAAGTAGACTCAATGGTCTACACCCCATGATTTATTCATGTTTTATGATGCATGTTTAAGGGTTCCATCGGAGGTCTCCATTTCCAATGAATGTTTGATTCACAAACTGGGGGAGTGCTTTGGCCACGGGAGATTCGGCATGCCGAACAGGGTTTGGCATACCGAATCCCTGTCATTTTAAGCCAGGCCCCTACTTTCGGTAGACTGAAAACCTTCGGTCGATTGAAATAGAGAGTTTCGGTATACTGAAATGGTTTGGTATACCAAATTAGGGATTTTCAATATATCGAATCTGGTTTTCGGTATACTGATTTTTGCCTAACTCAAATAGATAAATGTGAATAGAAAATGAAGATAAATGGTTTTAAATGGGTAATGAAGATATGTAAATGGTGTTTTCCCTATGTAAATGACATAGAGGAATATGGAATCTAAATAAGTGAATTTGGAAATGGTTTTGGGCTTGAAACCTTAAAAATGAATAAAAGATGATTAAATGTGTGGTTTTTGGGCATGAGAACCAATTTACGGTTTTAAAGCATGGTTTTTCATGAATTTGAATTGGGACCTCAGTAGAGGATCATGTGTTGAATGGAAAAGATTCCTGCAATGGAAAGATGAAATGGGAATGATTTTAAAAGGAAAAACTTAAGATTTTTTGAAAATTAAACACTAATAATGTGCTATGGAATCACGAAGGTTAGTGTCGACAATATGGTAGGAGAATGATACTCCAAAGAAAGCAATTGTCAGATACAACCGTGGTTGCCAATGTGGGACCATGAATAGATGGTGTCGACAAATTGCAAAAATATCAATTGTGAGACACGACCGTGGTCACCAATGTTTGTGATGGTGTAGGCTGAGCCTAAGAATATGAACTAGGTGTTTGGGTCACCGATAGGACGTCAGATAAAAACGTATCCCCATGCATATATATGAAAAGAAATTGAGGTCAGTTGGCCTGGGCGGTGTCTTCTCGTAAGGGAAATTTCACCACGGTAGTGCAGGGAGGTAGGGGAAATGGTGTCCTCACCTACTGCTTATGTGCCTGATTATCCCTGATCAAGGTAACATTAATAAGAAAAGTGGACATGAATAAGAAAAGTGTTGATTTTGTGAAAATGAAAAGATGTGGTTTGGTTAGGATTGGACTTGTGATTGATCCTAAAATCCTAGAATTACGTAAGAATTGTGGTTTTAACTAGTTACCAACCCATGTTTGTGATTTTGGTTTTGAGTCCTATGAAGCATTGTGTTTTAGGCTGGACCTGGTTGAGAATATGGATTTCTTGGAATAAGAGAAAGGTTTTAAATATGCATGAAAGAAGAAAAGATGAGTTTGAAAAAGAGATATGAGTTTTGAAAATGACATGGTTTTGGGAAGAAAACCCAAACATTGAAAAAGTGATTTGAGTTTTGGAAAAGGGATGTTTTGGAAATAGATTTCCAAGGGTTTTAAAGCAAAAGAGGAAATAATGTTTTGAAATGGATTTTCAAAAGAAAACTAAGTTTTATAAATTAAAGTTATGTTTTCTGTAGTTTGCCAAATTTTTGTGTGTGTGTGTGTTTGGGGCACGTACTAGGTGACTTAGATGTCACTCATGCGTGCTTTGTTTGGTTTTCAGGTGCAGGTTGGGTACAATCTAGTTCCGGTGCCTGAGTGGGAGCTACTAGCCGCACATTATTTCTTGGAGGTGAGCCTTAGTTACAGTTATTTAATTATTGCTGTAATTAGAGTAATTTGTTTATAATACTATGATTTAGGTAACGTGCCCAAGTTCGAGGCGTTATAGAGTAGTATCAAAGTTTATGTTACACTTAGTGCACCGGTTTGGTGATATCCGATCTAGTGGCTCCAAGGAATTGCACAGTAGAGAGTCTGCACTTGATTTTGGTTGTTGTATTTCCTTGTTGTGTTGGCAGGATGATGTCTCACCGAGACCATAGTCGTGGCAAGGCCCTAGTGCCCGACTCTGAGATGGGAGAGGGCAGTGCATAAATGGGCATGAGACGAGAGTTTGGCAAGATGATGTGGGGTTTCACCCTATCCTTTGGCAATAGTAGTAGGGATGAGGCGAAGGGAGACCAGTGCGTCAAGCAGTTCCACCAGCTAGGCGCGTCGATTTTTGATGGACACGGCACACCAGAGGAGTGTGAGGCTTGGTTCCTAGAAGTGAAGAAGATCCTAGAAGGGATCAAATGTTCAGCAGAGAAGTGGGTCCAGATCGCAGCATTTCAGCTCAAGGGTGCTGCAGATTAGTGGTGGAGGGTTGTCCGCCACACCAAGTTTTCGAGTGTGGATCTGCTGATGATCTCTTGGGAGGAGTTCCAAGAGGTATTTTATGGGAGGTTTTTCCCTGAGCATGAGTGGGATACGATGGACAGAGAATTCCGAAACCTGAAGCAGGGAAGCCATACTATGGCTGAGTATGAGTCGTCCTTCCTTCGGCTGGAGTAGTTCTCTCAGGCTATGGTTTTTGAGAAGAACAGAGTCAAGAAATTTATGGAGGGACTTAATCTTGTGCTGAGATACAGAGATATAGGTTTTAGATGTCAGACCTTGGCAGATGCTATCGAGCTTGTAAGCCGCTATGAGGATGATCGTAGGCTGTTCCAGGAAGAGTATCCTAAGAAGGAAAAGGGGAGAAAGTCTGTTTCTCGACCTTTTGTCTCCCGACCTTTCGTTTCGTGACCTTCAATCACTGGAGCACTAAGTTCTGGTAGCTCTAGGAAGAAGTGGAAGGAGCAGCCTACACTCGGTAGGGAAGAAAGTGTTGGTTTCAGCCATGCAGGATCCAACAGCAGCTTGAAGATGGGAGCCTGCCACGTCTATGGTAAGAAGGGGCATGTAGCGGCGCAGTGTTGGCACAGGCAGAGGAGCTTAGACAGTGTAGTATGCTACAACAGTGGGAAGTCTGGGCACTATCAGAAGGACTGTCCTAATCGGCCAAAACCAACGGGAGATGCGCCTCGTCATCCTACCACGGGGAGAGTGTTCTCTATTATTGCCCCAGATGTCGGTCCATCAGGAGATGTGGTAGAAGGTGACAATTAGTATGGCTGTATGAGTTAAATCCTGTCTTGTAATAATGGATCCTATATGTGATCAACACTATCTTTTATTACGATTATGATTATGGTTATAGTTATGATGTGTTGATGTTAGGATCTTTTCTTGTGGCTGACCGGATGGCCCGAGTCTTGTTAGACCCTTGGAGTCCATTTTCTTTTGTCTCCGAGTCATTTGCTTCTGAGAGCGGGACCAGACCAGTCAGGTTGGTGTTCCACCTGGATGTAGTTACTCCATTGAGAGAACACAGTCTAGTGTGGAGGTATCTGAGACCAGTTGATATCTAACTGAGAGACAGGAATTTACAGGCCAGCTTGATCTTGATGGATATGCAGGATTATGATGGTATCCTAGGAATGGATTGGCTGGCATACCATTTAACCATGATAGATTGTGCCAAGATGAGAGTTCTGGTAGAGTGTTTAGGCCAAGGCTGGTGTGTGGTACAAGGTACTAGACTAGGTGAGTCTAGAAAAGTGATATCTGCTATCAAGGCCTATCATCATTTAGCAAGAGGTAGTGTGGGCTATTTCGCCTGTGTGACTGTTTCTACTTCACCTGTGTTGAGATTTAGGATTTGCTAGTAGTGCAGGAATATCTTGATGTATTTCCAAAAGATTTTCCTGGTATGCCATCTGTAACCATGCCGGTGAGGAGATTCCGCAAAAAGATGCGAAATCGGTCGGCAAAAATCACGTCGAAAAAGCAAAATAAAATGCAAAATGCAGGAGTCGCCACCTAGTCTATTATGGA
>JAMKQA010028034.1:0-14498 GCA_024699735.1 Posidonia australis
CCCTGTTTCGGTCGACCGGGTGTTTTCGGTCTGTTGAAATTAGGTATCTGGCTTAATCTGTCAAGATTTCGGCATACCGAATTCCTTATAGATAGGGCACACCCCTGTTCCGCAGCGGCGGAATTCGCCCAAAGTTTGAGTCCCGATCGGACCCCCCAAACATACACCAACAATTTCCATAAAATCATGGAGTGTAAACCCTCAAGTCTACTTCAAAACCCCGCAAACCATTCATGATTCCATCAACCACATAGTTCAAACGAAAATCAAAAGTGGAAGGGGCTCAAGAACGGCTATTGTAGCCTTCAACCCCAAAATCACATTTTCCCTGCAAACATCAATCCTAACTGCGTGATCTCTACATTCTCATGTTATACATCACATTCCCATTCATTTCATGATTTTTCTACAATTTAACATGCATTATCTTGATTTTTCATGCCATTTACCTACTGTTAACAAAACGCTAAATAGAGGGAGGGGAAGGGGTCAGGTACCTGGCTCAGCCCTCCGGCGACCCATACCACACTTTGGCAAGCCTCCTCGCGTCGAAGGAACACCACGAGCTGCTCACACCACCTCTTCGATTGCGCCCACTCCTCTTTCTCTTCTCCTCTCTCGGTCACCTTCTCCTCTCTCGCACGCCTCAGCCTCCCTTTATCCTCCTTCCCACTCGCGTCGTTCCAACCACCCATCGCGTCAGAAGAGACGGCGAGGCACGGACTGGCGTTGTTGGTGGCACGGGTCGGAGGAGGGAAGGGAAGGAAGGAGACGAAAAAATGGTGCGGGCTTGTGAGAGGAAAGGAAAAGAAAGGAGGAAAAGAAAGGAAGAAAAGACAGACACGCGAACCGAGGCGACTGTGCATCCTCAAACCGAACTCCACATTGGTCCCAAATCACAAACAGGTGCACAAACAACCAACCACAAGCTCACACAAACAAGAAACAACAGATTATTCATTAATAAATCATTTAAACAATATCACAATTAATTACATGGTTTACAAATAAAAATGGATAATCAGGCCTAGATGTCACAGATCCACCAAGACCTGATACCCAGCCATTCAATAGCCCGCATTGAGGTCGAGGACAATGAGCCAACAACTCCAGAGCTAGTGATCATTGAGTGTGTACAAGCATAGCCTAACCTAGAGCCACCAGCCTGAGGCAAAGAGGAAGTGTGGTCAAAAGAAGATCCAGACGAACCCCAGAAGGACATAGTAGGATGTGAGACATAGGACAACAACACATGGGACAGTTAATAGGTTCAAGAAATAGCAAACAAAGACATTACAACCTCCCCTCTAGCACAAAACGAACTCACCCAAGACTTGCTGCCCATATACAATGAGTATGCTGATTTAGACTGGTACGACGTAGAAGCCGCACTCAACCAACACCTGTACTCACTCCAAGCAAACCATGCAAGAGCCAGCCCTCTTCTCAAACCTCCAAATCCTGTGAAGCACACAAGAAGCATTTATGAGCACACCAGCCTGGGAGACATCAGTGGCCTTGCCCTAGAGAGATAAAGAAGCTTGATGGAGTTTCCTAGGAAAGACCAAGCCACCAGGGGCACCCTACAGGAGACAAGCCAAGAAAAGTCTGACAATGACCTTGATAAGGCAAGAACTGGACACAAACTGAAGGAAAAACTTGAAGATGTAGCGCAAATACTTTAATGCTCAACGCCAGAGGCATGCTCCTATAGCCGCCTAACAGGTAAAGCCCTCCATTTGGGAAAGGGGTACGAAACTCGACTGAGCCCAATTAAAGGCAAAGTCAATTCATTCTAAAACATGTAAATAAGACATTTGTTTTCTTTTCTTGTCTTTTCCTTTATTTATTTATCTTCTTTGAATGCTAGACTATAAAAACAATAACATTATTGATTGATGAGTGTAGGTCACACCCGATGACTTATGACATTAAGTAGATCTACTGAAATATTATCTAGGGTTCTTAAGCAGAAATTGTAACACCCAAGAAAGGTCCACCAATTTAGTAGGATGACTTGAAGATCTCTTCAGATCCGTGGAAGTTACATGTTCTCTAGAAGAACACCCCTAATCACATGCTAAAGCTCAAAGAGAGCCTAAGACCTAGTACTGGCTAAAGAAGAGATTTGTCTCGCAAAAAGAAAAGAAGCTGAGTAACTAGGGTAACCTAGACCTTGTCCTACACTCACATACACCTTGCACGAGGAGATAAGAGAAAGGTAGGCTTGGAGCCTAAGCATATCATAAAAGCCACTCACCTAATATAGCACTGCATCCTAACATAAGTCTGAGAAGATAGTAATAGGTGAGCGCACCAGAACTGAATGACTTAGAAAGTGCCCAAAAAAGGGGAGTACAAGTAAAATAGAGTACACCATCATAGCATAAATCTGAAAGATAGTGATGGGCGGATACTCAAAATAGGGGTGAGAACATTAACGAGTAGGTGTGCTGTCATAGCATAAGACTAGAAGATAGTGATAGGCAGACACTTATAGAAAAACAACACGAGAGCGGAACCCTAAAAAAAAAAAAGCAAAAGAAAGGAAAGAAAGAGATGAAAAAGAAAAATAGGAAAAACCTTAGGGTTATTGAAGGCACATTAAGGCCAAACACTGACAAGCGACACTAGAACTATAAGCCAACGCTAAGAGCTTGTTGTACCTTAAGTCTCCCCCACTTTCCTATCACATATAGGCAAAGGGATAGGAAACCCTAAAAGCTCAAGGACTAAGTAAATAAAGGGGGCAATGATCGACCAAGGTTATTATAAAGTCCTAAGCTCTCAAAAGGGTTAAAGAATGATGAAAGGGTAAACTCTCTTATCATGGATAATACCAGGTGATAATGCTAGATATGTAAGAGGAAGGGTTGTGACTATACTCAGTAAATTAAAAAAATTAGAAAATACAAAAAAACCAAAAAAAATAGAAAATCCAAAAGTCCAAAAAAATTAGAAAATCTAAAAGTCCAAAAAAATAGAAAACCCAAAAAAAATAAAATAGTGCCATCTACCCTACATACAAGTGGAAAACATAGTAAGTAGGGAAACTAGAACTAGTCTAGCTGATGATACAATAATTGACTCACCTAGATTCAGAGTTAATGTCCTACTCAAGCATGTCTCACGACTTGAGTGCATTTTCTCTACAAAGACGTTGCCCCATAGTGATCTTTAGAGCATCTATAGGTGACTCGCAATCGGCATTTATTGGGCTCTAATTTTCCATCTCTCAGCTGAAGCCAAAAGATAGTATTACAACACTTTTCCTAGGCAAGAACAACTTAGCCAACCCTTCTAAGGTAGGGAAAGGTACGTCTTTGATTACTAATATGTATTGTTGAGTGCATAGGTAGAAATCTCACCAAGTGTTAGTACATCAAACCCTACCACTCACGTCTTTGGAGTTCATACAGTGTATGCAGACATGCTACTTTGACTAAAAGACAAACCCTGATTTAGCAAAGGAAGGGTTCACTCCCTCACCTAGTTCTTTACTCATAGAACTCTGTTACTTGCCAAGTCGAGTTGTGGGACGACGATCCTTTCCTGAGAGTATTGGTTATACTCGAAGACAGAAAACACTTGATCACAACGAATTGCATCTATGCATTTTGCATGTCTATATGGTTTGGGACCAACCGTACCCTACTGGCCTAACCTACCATTTGTATCATTCATTGCATTGTGTGTTGACCCTGCATTTGCATTGTCTACTAGAATCATGCATCCATGCATTAGCTCTCATGTCATTGGAAGTGGAACATGGACGAAGCATTGTTCTTCATGAGTGTTAGAAACCCTTAGAGCCTATGATGCTCCTTAAACCAATCGAGTTCCACCTATCCTTTTATCATTCCAATCTAAGTATGCTCTCAAACGGGAAGCCACAACTATTTTATTACCTTTTACTTTTTGGTTGGTGATAGGGTAATCTACCTATGACCATCCATTAGTTTTTGTCCCGTAGAAGATGTCTCTACATGGTTGACATGGTCTCGACACTAGTTGTGACACGTAGCTTCGAAATCGACTTGATCCCTCCATGCTTGAACCTTCAATATGACGACACCTTTTAATCGAACCACTCAGTTGTTTGACCATGTCTTGAAATCGAGCCTGTTCACTTCCCACCACCTGGCTGTGCAATAATTTCTCGAAACTATGTAGGTTCCACCTTTTTGGCTATGTGACAATGTATCAAAACCAAAAGGTGGTTTTCTTTTTTTAGATCCTTTGTGGCAGACTATTTGTGAGCGAGCTCCCTATTTTAGGAACTGCTCAATGGAGGATATCATTCTTACCATGGAGCTAATCTTATTTTAAGATCAACTCCAAGGAGGGACATTTGTAGATATCCTATTTTCGCATTTCTCAGAGTTATAGAGGATAAGAAACCCTAAGGTACCCCAGATTACATGGCTAAGGACTTATAACATATTTTTCAGATTTCTCCATGATTTCCTTGAAAATATTCTTGATTTCACTTGATTCGAGGTCATTAGCTGTGACAGAATTAACATGCTCGAACTAGTTGTAGGTTTGAGCCCTTTAAATATTTTTCGATGTGAGTTATCAACTGTGGCAGAGCTAACACTCCCATCTTACTCAAATTGATTGTAGATTTGAGTATTTTAATCTTAAAGAAGATGTGTTTATGGTTTTATGGAATTTTTGAAATATTTCTGAACCGAAATTTGGGGGCTCACGCCCAAACTCACAGGTGTCTAATGAAGGAGGTGATTAGGTACTCTTGGGTTGGACACTCATAGGTTGCTCTCTAGAAGGGTGGCTATGTTGGGCTTGAGAGGATGGGTTGTTTGGTTGGTTAGACAGTGGCGAGAGTTGGGAGATGATTGAGCAAGAGAGACGAGAGTGAGACCAGAGAGTGGAGAGTGGAGAGTGTAGAGAAACAGAGCGTGAGCCAATAGAGCATCCTCGTCGAAGGTATGAGGTGTTATATAGAGGGGTGATATGAATGGGAACTGTGGATGTTCAATTGCTCCCACTAGGAAAGGCTAAGATTTGATCAAGGGGGTATGATTGTCATTAAAAATGGCATGGAGGGTGTCATGGTTTGAATGTAAAGTGGTCTATGCCATAGATCCATGCGAGCAAATGGGAGACGAGTATCAAGTATTCCTTTGATGAAAGGACAACTGAATCTCTCGATTGCAGCTACTGACCTAGGGAATCTACAAGAGCCACACGTGGTAGACACGCGAGCCCTACACACAGTACTCCTATAGTAAAGCTCAAATGCATGGATCTTGGCCAGTTTCACTGTACATTGGACAACTAGATGGGCCTAGGATGGTGGTTTGGTTGAGGTCTTGGTTTAGTGTTAGGAGATGTGGGTTTGGAATAAGGTATTGGATAAAAGGGATGGTTGGGATTGTGTCGACCTGAGCACATTCTTTTGGAGGAACCTGCCATTAGGCGACTGCAAAACCAAGGTGTCTACACATGCATTTCTAGTTTTTCGTCCTACACTGCATCCATACAGTATCTCTTACCCTCCCTTCCTTCCTCCTTCCCCTACCATTGCCTATCAGAGTTCACCGACCTTCACCATGGCCAACGAACCCAACTCAGATTGGCTACATGCAAACAGAGGTGGGAGGGATCATCCATTACATCCCATTGAGTTTTATCTGATCCATTGTGTTCACTAATGTGTACTCTTGCTTCGTCGATACTTGTGTAGATTTAATCAATGATTTCTTGCTGTAATTCTGGCAATGAAGTTGCTGTCTAAGATTATAAAATCTAGGGCACGACCTCTAAGTGGATCAATATAGAGTGATCGTCCAGCGTGATGATACAACATGATCGTTCAGTGTGAGGCACCAACACGCAAACCTAGAGCACAAACAGTGATACAGACCATCTATTTATCTGTTTTGCTAGTTTTCCTTGGGTTTCTCACTTACTTATTTAACTCGCCTGCATGTTTTTTGCATCATGCCATGGCATCAAGCATACTTCCTAAGGACGTACATTATCTGGCATTCAAATGCCTACATTGGCCACATTTGCGAGCAAACTTAGCTAAAAAAGACTGATTCATTGAGCATATGGGGTTGCGTAATACCTTCCCCATGCGTAACAAGAGTCTTTATCCTTTTTCTAGCATACAATGACCAATATGTCGCATGCATTTGACACAGATTT
Organism: Posidonia australis; assembly: GCA_024699735.1. NCBI lineage: Eukaryota > Viridiplantae > Streptophyta > Magnoliopsida > Alismatales > Posidoniaceae > Posidonia > Posidonia australis. The sequence continues at coordinate 6,178 of JAMKQA010028034.1, forward strand.
CCATTTTCATGTTTGTATCAGTTTTATCGCATTTTCCCTTTACTTTTGGTTTTCCTCATCTTCCGATTATAATAGACTAGATGGTGACTACATATTTTCCTTATCCTTTATTATTTCGTTTTTGCTTTAGTGTTTCGAATCGAGTGTCCTTCCTCGGATTCACTAATTTCGTTATAACCCTATCGATTCACGAGTTTGACTTCTACACCGACCCTCGAGTCCCTAGTCGTTGGCATGGTCACACTCTCAAGTGCAACACACGTCTCAAGATAACTTACGAGGGCATGTAGGCATGCCTTGACTAGTGTAGTTCTTCATACATGCAAAGTCTTCTAGCACCTTACCTCACAGAGCTATGTAGTTCCCCATATGTATGGTAATGCAACATGTTCCTACCAGAGCATTAACTACTAACACCTCCAGCAAAGTCACCAAATCACATATGACTCTCCAACTATAGTTCGACACGTGTTTGGGCCCATACAACTACTAATTATGCTCCCTGATCGTCTCTAGTGACCATCCATAGGTATATATACAACCAACTGAGTGCTGGTGTAGGGGTTTCGAACTCTCACCCACTACACCCTCTCTAAAAACATGTCCTCCCCTTTGCTGATTTAAGTATCAAAGTGTCTCTAGCCAGCCCATGCCTAGTCAAAGTAGACTTTCGTGAGCTAGTCAAGTGGCCATCCAACAATGCCAGCTCGAGACCGACGAGCAACACCAAGCAAGCCAAGAGAGAGTGGTGGGATCATTGTTATGTATACCATACAAATGATAATCCTTTTGTCCATAGGGATTTCCCACAAAAATACTTTTGATGGATCTAGTATCAAAATTGTGAGAAGATTGTAAATTATTGGCATATATTAAAGACAACCAAAAACTCTAAGATTAGTGTATGATGGAGGCCAATTAAACAAGGACTCACATGGAGTTTTAACATCAAGAACAGAAGTGGGCATTCTATTTACCAAATAAACAATAGTGAGTACACATTCACCATAGAAACTTAAAGATAATGAAGAATGAATTTTTATTACTCTAGCTACTTCTAATATGTGTTTGTGCTCTCTTAATAATTTCATTTTGTTGAAGAGTACAAACGTAAGAGTGTTGATGAAATACACCTTTGTCATTGAAATTTTGTTTAAGTAAGGATGAAAAAATTTCAATGCCATAATCAGCTATTGCAGATTAAATAGAAGATAGAAACTTCTTTTGAACCATGGCAAAAAAAAGAGGACTTAATATAGAGAAAAGTTTCTAATTTATTTTTCATGAGAAAAAACCAAGTACATCTGGTTTTGTCATCAGTAATGGTTAAGAAATGGGTTTTTCCTTTATGAGAAACAATACAAAATCGTCCCCAAACATCCATATGAACAAGCTTAAAAGGATTAGAAGTACTTGTTTCGCTAAAAGAAAAAGATAATCTAGTTTGCTTTGCTAATGGATCATAAGTACAATGACTAGTAGCACTACACTATATTATAGGAATGGAAGAAGATAACAAACTCAATTTTGAATGTGAAAGATGACCTGATCTTCAATGTCAAAAATCAATAAAGTCCACAATAATAGGAAACAATATAAGAGCTTTGAGATGAGCGTTGTTATTACTGAGCGGTAAAGACCGTTGTATGTTCACCCAACCCAATCATTCTCTTCTACACAAGGTCCTATATGACACTAGAATTGGATTGGGAAAAAAAATTGAAAAAATTGGTTGGATTGGAAAAAAAAATTGAAAAAATTGGTTAACTTACTAATAGATAACAAATTCACATTGAGGGATGGAAAATAAAGGCAATCGAATAGGGATAGGAGAGGCAAGAATATAGTAAGTATCAAAAAAAATGGAGCAACCATGTGGTTTGAAGCTCTTGAGTCTATAATTCAATTCTTTAGAAAACCTTCATTACTACATGTCATACCGATTGTATTAACCATGATATCATTAGAATTTGTACTAGAGACGAGTTTCAACAATTGCTTATACCGTTATAGTGTGAACATCATCCCTTCTAATTGCACATTAGCTTTTACATAGGTAACAATGTTGTTGAATTTCTTGGGATTCTAACCTTGGATTTTTTCCCCCATTTTGGAATGATTTTTATTCATACCTTTCTATTTTCACTTTAATACAGATCAACCCCTCTATTTCAAAAAATAGTTTAAACACCCCTCTATTTGTAACTTATTTTAAATCCCCCTAGTGTCACTTGACTGTAAGTCAACTAACCATTTCTAAACCTAACCATGGTTGAATAGTGATTATAGGTGGTGAATAGGCATTTTCACCCTTGTGTAACTTAACCCGAGAAGTACCCATTTTACATTTTCATTTAGACTTCTAGACCTTTGCTCCCTCACTCTCCAACACCAACAACTGTAGTGTTGAAGGCCCAATGATGCTCAATCCTAGAAGACTAAATGATTTATTTCATAATATAGGGGGTGATTTCAGATATCCTCTTGAGGACATAATTGTCATAGTCTAACATCATTAGCACAATAGGTGACAAAAGTAAACCACAAGGGGGCATTTAAATAAGCTACAAATAAAAGGATGTTTGAACCATTTTTTGAAACGAAAGGATTGATTTGTAATATAGTGAAAATAAAAGGATATATATATAAGTTAATTGAGTCAATATGCAATTAAATTCGATAAGCTAATAACATTTCTTGATTTGCCCAATCTTTTGCTATTCGCACAATTTTATCCTTCTCCTTTCTACTTAAGTACCTTTGAAGTTGACGTCTTTGTTTACCATTAGAGCAACTAATTCAGGAGTAGTTGAATAACAATTTTCTCTCTACTTCTCTTCTTGAAGAATCAAGGAATAAGCCTTGTTAAGATTGGAAAAGGATTCAATAAATCAATTTGTCTCCGCATAGTAGAGAAACCATCTTTCAAGCCAAGAAGGAACTGAATCATATTTCACCACCTTCATTGCATCGCAAGAACAAATAAGATTTTTCACAAGTGAATGCAACTCATCCACTAAAGCTTCACCTTCTTACCATAAACAATAACAAACAAAGAGTCCTGATTGAGATAGACCATTGACGTCGTTATCTGAAAGATATGAATCATTGAGAGATCTTTCCGCACTTCCACAGGTAATTCCACGTACAACACACTATCAGCAAGATTTGGAGGAGTTCAACCATGAAAGAATCATCGACAAAGCTTAGCTTGTTCTTGACATTGAGCACCATATTCATCACAGAAAAACCATATCAGGAAGTTATCACCGATGAACAACTTTAAAATCAAAGGTGTACCCCAGTCAATGAATACAGTTCATAGGGTCTTTAGCCGTCCACTAATGCTTTCTCCTTTATCGCCACCAATGTATACCCAAGCTCTCAAACCCTACTTCCCAAATTAGAGAGAAGAGCAAGGGCACTCGCAGACACTTCTACATTGCAAGCTCCGCCACGTGCAGTTCGTAATTTCTCATTAAATGGAACAACCAGATTACACGTTTATCTATATATAGTATTGGTAACTACAACACTTAACTAACAAACTCATAACAGCTAACTATCAAACTAATAGCATCATACCTTGGACTAAACCAGCTTAATTAGGTATTACTACAACTCCCATTAATTTCCAGCACTAGATAGGAGTGCTTACAGCCATGTTCCATGAAGGACTCCTACAGCCTCATAGGATAATAAAACACCAACAGAGGATGACGATCGTGAAAGACAATGACTATGCAGACTATTGAAGTTGGTAACCAAGCCACAGGCATAACGGCTCTCGTCACATCATTACTCTAATAATGATGAGTTTGGAGGCGTTATGCTTTACAGTAACTGAAATTATAAGGGTAGCAAGTCAAAACCTGAGAGGAGACGGCCCCATGATACATTGTAACTGCAAGTAGTCATCTCCTATTTCAACACATTCTTTGCTACTTGCTCAAGGGATCCCAAAGCTTACTTTGAGCAAATATAAAGCTGACGTGAAAAAACGACTGCTCCCTAATTCTACCCTCACCCAAGCATGGAAAATTGGAAACCACGACATTGGAACCATTCAAGCCTTTTTCCTGGACATTAGATTCAACTATTCAAGAACCCCTGGAATACACCTAAAGATAGGAAGGATTCTGATAATGCTGTAGATTACATTACTACAAACATAGCCATTAATCTACTGCTTGCAATGTAGTCAGAGGATGTTAGCGGTTTCTCCTGGTGCTGGCTGGAGTAGGTTCGGATAGTATCTTCAAGACATTGACCAAAGCTCGCAACCTATCCCACACGTTCAGTCCATAAAGAGCTTCGACAAGTGACTCCTGAAACTCAAATGCGTTCTCAGCAACTGGATACTGCAAGGGAAAGCAAATTTAAATGGTAAAAGATCACCATTTTTACAAAAAAAGGGGGGAAAGGATACCCTTTTAGGCAACCTGAATGGGTTTGGGTATCTTAGTTCTGATGTATGGCCACCATCTGTCCTCCACGACTGATTTTACAAGACAACAGGCTCGCAATCCCTCCACCCCAGCAAACCTTCCAAAACCACTGTGCTTCACACCGCCAAATGGCAGAGACTGTATTGGCAAACAAAGTTATGGGTAGTCAATAACACAGTGGTCTATTATCAGTAAATAAATCTTTCAATGGACCACAATCTCATGGAATATACCATAAAAACAAGTAAGACAGTCATGCCAACTAAATGGAAGTTACTGATGCGTCTATATTTTCTTACAAGAGTCAATTCATAAAAAAAAAAAAAAAAGAAACACCACTGCCAACTGGATCGTGGCAGGAAATCATTTTTATCATTTAAGTAGGTGTCTTCATGTGCTTAAGTGTGGGTTCCTGCCATAACAGTTATCCCAGGTATGGATTTTCCGTATGCCCTGTTTCCATTGCAAACCAACACAGGCTAGTTTGTCCACGTCAAGTTTAAGCAATCAAGCCAACTAAACCATGTGTTTAGAGTCAAACAAGCAGATAATCAAATCAGCTCAGAAACTGTATAAATTAAGAAGTCACCTGACACATGTAAGTTGATGCAAAATCATTGATAGCTGCAACTCCACAATGTAACTGAGATGCTATCTCTATTGCCCGTTTCTGGTTTCCAGAAAATACTGCACATCCAAGTCCATAATATGAGTCATTTGCAAGCCTAACTACCTCATCATCAGAACTAAATTTCATGATTGGGATGATAGGTCCAAATGCCTGCAGGTCAATAAGAAGCATTTTGTTGTCAACAAAGAAACATTCACAACATAAAAGTACTTGCCAACAGTTACCTCTACTTGCATCAATTTCATTGTGTGATTAACATTGACAAGAACAGTAGGAGGAAAGAACTGATCAACAGCATCTTCTCCCAGATTGCCAAAGATTCCTCGCCCAACAATTTCAGCACCTTTTTCTAATGCATCATTAACAAGACCTTGAAGTTTATCAGCATGCTCTTGCAAGCAGATTGCTCCCATATCATACTTGCCAGCAAGTGGTGGACCCTACAAACAGAATTTATATTAGAGAAACTAAACTTAATATCTACTGCAATAACTTCCTGAAAAAATAATGAAGTACAGTGTGCAATCTTGAACTCTCTGTTGTTACAAAATAAAGGATTCATTGTACACTAAATTTCTTACTCGAGAGATGGAAACTTAAAATTGTATGTTGCACTAGAAATTAGTGAGTTTTGTATTTGTATTGCCAGAATTCAGACAGATTTCTAGAAAAATCATTCACATATGTTACAAGTCCATATAAATGGAAGTACTAATAATACCATTCTGGTTGATTTCATTTGCTTGCATGCAAAGAGTATCTTTGCAGAACAGATACGCAGTGGTCTAAAAGGAGATGGGACAAAAAAGACATAAAAAACAGAATTTTATTTCAAAATAAGTATTAACAAAGACAACGGCACTGCACATCAACAGCTTCTCCAGGCAGCTTCGCACCTTCTCTAGATGCCTTGGTAAGTTATTGCAGTAGATCATTGGTAACAGATGATCATTGCCTCACATGACAAGAAGCCAGTTTGGTTATTGTTAGAGTGTGTTATATGGGTTATGTGTGTAAGACGGGTTATTAGATATCCATTTATCCAATATCCCTATATATGTGTGTAATCTCTCTATGAAACAACTAATTACATAGTTGTGATCCAAATCTAAGATGGTACCAGAGTTTAGGCATAAAACCTAGGTTTTTTTCTTTCCCCTTCTCTCTCCACCTCGGCAGCAGCTTTTCCGGCAAAACTTCCACCACCGCCGACCGTCAGCTTCCCTCCCCAGCCCGCGTCTCGCCACCAGGCCTTCTTCCCATGCCGGCCTGACCTTTTCCAGGCGTTTTCGGCACCGACAGGCCATTCTGGCCTGAGTTCCAGCCAATCCCGACGTCTCCGGTGGCTCCAGCAGTGTCGTCCACGGTCGTTGGCCCTTCCAGCACCTATGTGTTGTGCCGTCGACGCCTCCTGCCCTAGGATCCAGGGCCGCCAACGCTACCTGCCCTAGGATCCAGGGCCGCCAACGCTACCTGCCCCTTTCAATCTCACCAGTAGCCACTCCAGTCCACTTTCGGCGAGCCGCCGGCCAAAGACAGCCTCACCGGCGCATGTCTGGCTGCCGATGAAGGCTCCTAGCCATTCCAGTCAGTCCATAGGGGCAGTTCGGCCCCTCCTACACTGTCATTTGGTGATTCCGGTCATGTGTTAAGCCCCCCAAGTGCCCCCAACCTCCGGTGTGTGTAGATACGTCGTATCCACACGTGGTGATCAATTTAGTTCACATACGTTGGTTGTTTTCAGATCATACAGTCGTAGTATTCATCAATTTTAGTTCAGTATGGCCTCTCGTGATTCCCTTGTAAAGCATATGAGTGGTACGTTAGAGAAATTCTTTGACCCAAGCTATTTCCTTTAGTCATAGAACTTCGAGACGTTTGTTTTGGCACATAGAAAATCGAAACATCTCACCCATCCACTTCCTGATACAAAATCTAACACATACCAGGATTGATTAGCTGATGATGCAGCTATAATTACATGAATGGGGAACAGTATGGAATCCTCAGTTACCCGAGAGGTTATGTTACTACGGCCAACAAATAAGATATAGGATACCTTCCGCATATGACCACGAGAAGAACATATCTCGAGTCTGTGAGATATATGAGTAGTCATTTGTCTTACACTCATAGTACTAAATGTTTACGCGTGTCGTCGAAATTTCTCCAACACGTCTTATTTTCAATTTACCGACATAACTCCAACACGATATCAAAATAGAAGTTTTCTGAACAAATGTAAATTTTTTTTACCATGTTTCCACCAACACAATTCCGACATACCGATATTTCCCCGACACATGTCTATTTTTCAACTTATCGAAGTCAAACACGAAATCGACATTTAGAACCATGTTTACGCCAACAAGATAGATCAGTTCAAGACCACTTTGCCACTCTTCGTGCCCTACTGGATGTGTCATATATCAATCAGCACTTGACAGTTGACATCACACGCCTACATCAGTATTGTGAGGAGTTAACAATTGCAGTGTACCTCTCTAGTCTGAACCAGACATTAGTTCCCAGATCAAGGGTCAGGTTTTAAGGACTGACAATGTTCTGAATCTTTAGACCACATTAGTCAAGATTCTTCGAGTTTCTACAACCACTACTCCCATTGTGTCAGAGCCTTTAGTTATAACGGTTACTCGAGGACGAGGACGAGGACGAGGTGATTCTAGAGGTGGAAGTCGTGGTAGGGGAAGACAGGTAGACGTCCCAATGTGCACAATGTGGACGATTGAGGCACAAGATTGAAAAATGTTGAAACATTATTGACCGCCCACAGATGACACATGTCACCACAGAGCCACCTACTGCAGCAACTATGCCTTAGGAGCAGACTTTTACAGTGTCTCGGGCAGACTACGAAAAGCTTCAACAACTAAAGGTCACAGACACTACGACCACAGCTACTCAGACTACTTCCTCAAGTACTCAATCCTTCTTGCATCCAGGAACTCTTCCTGGATCATTGATCCTGATGCTTCCTCATACATATCAAGTACTCATAGTTTATTTACCCAACTATCTCAGTTGTCAAATTTTCGATCTGTGACAATTACCAATGGTCGAACGTATTCTGTTTCAAGTGAAGGAATGGTTCAAGCCTCTTCACAGTTGTCTCTTGATAAAGCCTTGTTCCTGATTTTCCTGTGAATTTACTGTCCATTAGTGTCATTACCAAACAGTTAAATTATTGTCACCTTTTTTCCTTTTCATTGTACCTTTCAGGA
>JAMKQA010028035.1:0-11627 GCA_024699735.1 Posidonia australis
CTACCCATCACCCGTTATTCTAATGGGTAGTGGGTAGGGTAGCGGCTAGAATTTTGTAAGACGGGTATTAACCCGACCCGTTACCTGCTAAGAAAGGACGGGTTAGGGTTAGGGTAGACCTCTAACCCGACCCAACCCGACCCATTTACAGCCCTACCTGGAATTTTACATTTAGGTCTCTGAAGTTTTCTGAAACACTTTTTCTCTGAGAAAATTGCAATATGAACCTTGAATTCTTCAAAAATCATACTGTGCATGATAAAAATTGAAGTTTCTTCACAGTTTGGTCGTGAAAATTTACATTTAACCCCCAGAGCTTTTAAAAATGAATTTCGATTGTGAATTTTGCATTTAAAACCTCAGAAAACTTCATAATTACTCTGACCAACATAAAAGCTTGATTTTTGTTACAACCAGACCCTGAAATTTTGCAGAAAAGCCCCCTGAATTCACAGTAAAGCATTTTTGAACATAAAATTTACATTTTTGACCCTTAGGTTATTTCTAAATTCCTCATTTAGGATTTTTAATTGTTTTCCATCATGTTTTAGGCTATTTTCCACCCTTGTTTTGCATTTAATCACAGAATCCACTTGCAAACCATGTTTTCAATGAGATTTGACCTTTTGCCCTGTATTTTGGCCGCATTTGTACTCTTGTAAATTTTGCACTTTAGTCTTTGAATTTTCATGATATTATCCAAGTACAATTTTTGCATCCTTGTGCCATATTGACACTGAACCCATCATTTGCATGTTAGAATAAGGATCAGGAACATGTTTTTCATCCAGTTTCTCGCTCTTTTGGCGAATTTTGCGTTTTAGTCCCTATGTTTATCAATTATTGCATTTACCTCCTTTTGGTGATTTTTCTTCTCCGATTTCTTCCAAATGACAGCATCCAAACATTTACATACCTTTTGACATATCTTAGGCCATGCATCGCTCCCATGCAAGTATTTGTCATCTTTGGCCAAGGGAAATGACCAAATTGCCCCTATGGCAATTTTTAAGCATGCATCTTGATCTTTGCATTTAGTCTTGTCATGGCATACATATTAGCATGATTAGAACATGATCTAGGTTTAGCAAACATTCATCTAGCCTTTAGCAAGCAATTAGACTAGAAAGACCGAGTTTCTCGGGCGTAGGAGGGTGCCTAATACCTTCCTCGTGCGTAATAGAAATCCTTACCCATCCTCTGGTTAGTAGACATCTAGCTTTCCCATCTGCATCCCATGTATTCATCTTTTTGTGGTTTTCCTCGTCTTTCCCTTAAAAGACTAGGTGGCGACTCCTTCTTTTTCTTTTTTTCTTCTATCCTATCCTTGCGCCTTCGCCATCTTGGCATGGCTGTGGTCTCCCCTTCCCCCTCCCTCCGGGTCGGGCACGGTCACAATTCCTATTACGCACGGGGGAAGGTGTTAGGCACCCCCGTACACCCGAGAAACTCGATCTTTCTAGTCTAATTCGCTTGCTTAAGGCTGAATGAATGTTTGTTATGCCTGGATTGTGTTCTAATCATGCTGATGTAAGTGCCAAGACAAGACTGGATGGATGTGCAAAAATTGCAGAGAAATCCACATGAATTGACAAAATCGCAGAAAATCACATGAAATGATGATGTTTTTGTAAAGAACGCCTTCAAAAACCATGTTGATGTCAAAAGGATAAAAAGTCGAGTCAACACGTGTTCTCGGAATCATGGAAAAAGTCGTGAAAATCAAAAAGGGGAAAAATAATCCGTGATAGGGTCAAATGACTGCTCTCAGGCCTGTTAATGTACGCTCTCAGGCGATAAAATCCAAATCAAATCAAAAAGTCTGAAATGTAGGATTAAAGCAAATCAAATCGGATATTGGATAAGAAACTCTGAAGACAAAGGGAAGAAAGAAATCCACTAAAGAAAAGGCATGGGATGTCGGCTCGCTAAATGCAAATGTGAGAAAAAAGGATATGGAATGCATGGATAAGTGCTTAAATGTGCAAAAAACTCTAAAGAATGACTTAGACATGGACTATGCAAGACTGAGTGCAAAGATTGAGATGCATGCTCATGAATTGTAGGCTCAGGGGTAATTTGGTCATTTCTCGACCAAATGTGATAAATGCTTGCATGGGAGTGATGCATGGCCTAAAATGTGTGTCAAATGCCTAGAAGATGTTAGTTGCAAGAAACATAGAGGAGAAAATCAACAAAATGAGGTAATACAATAAAGGACAAACATAAGGGCCAAAATGTAAAATTCACGGAGAGAAATGAGAAACTAGATGAAAAACATGTTCACGACCCCTATTCTAACATGCAAATGATGGGTCCAATGTCAATGTGGCACAGGGATGTAAAAGTTGCATTTGGATAATTTCCTGAAAATTCAGGGTCTGAAGTGCAAAATTCACACATAAGTGCAAATGTGACTAAAATGTAAGGCTAAGGATCAAATCTCAATGAAAACATGATTTTTGAATAAAATCTGTGATTAAATGCAAAACATGAGATGAAATGTGTGAAAAATATTCCAAGATATGCAAGAAAACATTTAAAATCCTAAATAATGGATTTGAAATTAATATAAGGGTCAAAATGTAAATTTTTATATTCATAAATGATTTGATGTGAATCTAGGGACTTTTATGCAAAATTTCTGGACCTAATTGTGATTAAAAATTGGGATTTTATGTTGGTCAGTGCAATTATGAAGTTTCCTGAGGTCTAGGATGCAAAATACACATGAAAAACTCATTTTTTTAAGTTCTAGGGGCTTAATGCAAAAGACCAGGACCAAACTGTAAAGAAAATTCCATTTTAATAACAATCAGTGTGATTTTCAAATATTTTAGGGCTCAGAATGAAATTTTCACAGAAAAAACTTGCTTTAAAATGTTTCAAGGGCTAAATGCAAATGTTCAGGACCTAAATGTAAGGGAAACATGTTCCAGGGACCTAGATGTGATAAAAACATGCATTAATATATTAGAAATTAAAAAATAAAACATTCACGGGGTCACATGCAAAATGCATAGAGAAAATAAAAGAAATAAATGAATTTCAAAACTATAAGGACTATGATGCAAATGTTTGGACCCATATGCAATAAAAAAGGATTCAAATGTAATAAATTGAGGATCTAATAAAAATAAGCTTAAACTAAAGGGGCCTAAGCTAAAAAGGAGACCATTCAAAGATCGCTGGAGGATCGTCGGCATTCTCCCCCCGGCGATCTCTCTGGCGAGGCTCCGGTGGCTATCCCACGGCGGCTGAGGAACCTTCGTGGAGGCGCAGCGACCATCCCCGGGAGGTTGGGTAAGGCTAGGGAGGCCTGAGGCCTCCCCCCAACCTCGTGCTCCGGTGGTACCCGCTGGACGGCGACGGAGAAGACGACGGCACGTCGTGGATGTGTCCCAGAGGCTAGAGCGGCGCGGCGACGGCTGCACGAGGGCACAACGAAGCTTTGGAGGGCAGCGGCGAGCTCTGGGGTGATCCGGAGCGCTCCTCCCACCTTCTTCTTCGACGACGAGAACGGCGGAGGTGGAGGCGTCGCTGCGATGGCCTGGACGGAGACGGAGCAGCACAGAGGCATTTGTGGCGTGGAGACAATGCTCCACGGCACGATGGCACGGAGAGGGGGCGCTTGGAGCACTTCAACGCCTCTTGACGGCGGACGGCGGAAGCGGCTAACTGCGGCGACAGCGACGGGGCTGGCTGAGTGTCGGCGGGGCTTCTCTAGTGCATAGGGAAACCAGAGGAGGAGGAAACAAGAGGAGGAGAGACCCCTGAGGGGCCTCGCCTGAGGTCGGGAGGCCCAAGCCTCGCCGATGGTGGTGAACCCACCATCGGAGAAAAGGGCTAGTGGTGCGCAGTAGGCTCTGCTCTGTCGCGGTCCGATTCTATATGCTTAATAAGACCTAAGGGCCATGCCTGACTTGTAAAAGAGGGGAGAAGAGGTTACCTGGGTGGTGTGCCTCTCCCGGTGGCTCGACGGCGACACTTGGATTCTCCAGCGACACTCTGGCTGAAGGCTTCTAGGTTGAAGAAAAGGTGGAGGAGGTGGCCTGGGTGTCTTCGCTGTTTGGGTGTGGGGAGAAGATTTTTGGACTGCTGGGGAGAGGTTGGAGGCTCATTCTGGATGAGGGGAGTGGAAGAGAAGGCTTTGGCAAGGGTCTCTCCAGCGATCTCTGTTTTTTGGTTTTCTTCTCTACGCTCTCTCTAATTCTGTTCCCCTCCCCCTCTAGGTGGTTTCTCGAGCTTCTTAAGGGAATGAATGGCGCGAGGGGATTGTGGGTGGTGGCTGCGGTTGTAGTTTCGTGGGAAGGGGGAGTAGGGAGATCGTGATCAGTTGGGGGGAGGAAGAAGACTGTAGATTTATTTTTCTTCCTCCCTAAGTTTCTAATTGATGTGGGAATAAAGGGATATTGGGTTAAATGGGTTGATTTGTGGGCTTTTGGTTTTGTTTTTGTTTTTTTGTTTTTTTGTTGTTTTAGGTTTTTAGGGTTTTGTTTTGGGATTTTGGTTTTACTTTAAGTTTTTGATTTTTTTGGGTGATTTTATTTATTTGTTTTGGTGATTTTAATTAAATTTTGATTTTGTGATTTTGAAGTTTAATTATTTTTTAAATTAGGGTTTTAAAGGTTTGAATTTAATTAAGAGATTTTTAGTTAGTTTCTTTTAGGATTAATCAATAATTTAAAGTTTTTAGGTTTTTTAATCATTTTAGGGTTTTATGATTTAATTAATTAGTTTTAAATTAGGATTTTATGGATTTAATTATTTTAGGGGTTTTTTAGGGTTTTTGGATTTTAATTAAAGTTTTTAGCTTAAATTAGGGTTTTTTTGTTTTAATTAAGGATTTTTTTAGCTTAATTAGGTTTTTTGAAAAAAAAAATGGATTTCATTTTGTTTAGACTTTAATTAGGGTTTTTCACTTGATTAATTAGGGTTTTCACTTAATTTTTGGATTTTAAGTGGATTTTGCTTGATTTTGATTTTAATCAGGGTTTTCATTTGATTTTTGGATTTTAAGTGGATTTTGCTTGATTTTGATTTTAATTAGGGTTTTCACTTGATTTTTGGATTTTAAGTGTTTTAGGTGAATTTTCTTAATTTGGTTTTTAATTAGGGTTTTAATTAATTAATTAGAATTTTAAGTGGATTTAGGTGAATTTTGTTTTTTTTTGTTTTAATTAGTGATTTTACTTAATTAATTAAGGTTTTATGTGGATTTAAGTGAATTTTGTTTATTTTGGTTTTAATCGAGTGGTTTTTGCTTGGATTAATTTAGAGTGGGCCTAGTGGATTTGTGTGGGTTTAGTGAGCTTGTTGGGGCCTAGTGTGGGTTTAGTGGGCTTTGTGTGGGCCTAATGAGCTTGTGTAGGCCTAAGTGGGCTTAGGGTTCTATGGAGTTAGGGTTTAGGAGTAATGGTTGCAACTAGAGCATCTTTCAGAGGAGCCTGCTGCCAAGTAACTGCAAAATCGGAGTGTCTACTATATCGAAATGAAGATTTTGAGGAGATCTTCTAATTGAGACAATAATCACAGCGATCTATTGCCTGAGGCACAAGAAAACACTAGAAAACCACTTATGGGCACTTTTCACCCCCAAACTATAAATACGACTATAAATGACCTACAAATGCACAATATATTTACTAAAAATTCCTACAATCATCCACACATTATAATGCATCTAGTAATCAAATTAGAAATGAAAGGAGCCTACGGGGTATGTACTTGGCACCAAGACGCGATGACACGAATGGTAGAACCTCCTCCTCCTTGGCACGATAGTGTGATGACGAGCGCGGCGACAGTGACATGATGACAGTGGAGGCACCTCTTCCTCTCCCGGCCATCTTTCGCTCCCAACCCTCTCGTCTCATCTCTCACTCTCCCATCTCTTCCTCTCTCACTCATCTCTTCCTTCCTTAAGAAAGAGATGAAGAAGAAGTAAGAAGAAAGGGAGGAAGGAGTGGGGCTCGGAAGGAGGAAAGAGAAAGAAAGGAAGGAAAGAAGAAAAGAAAGGAGAAAAAGGATAGAGCCACGAGCATGAAACCAAACCACGCAACCACTCACCGTTCGTGGCTCGTGCAAACCGAGATCTGCCACTAGAGCACACTAAAGAGCCTCCACAGCTTAGAGCAAGCCCTCAAAAATTCCACGAGGGTTAGCACAGCACTACAATCACACAACACCAAGAAAGCTAGAAACCCACTAATACCGACATAAAACGCTGCTAGAACTGCATTTCATGCTAATGCAGGGGACTTAGTGTCTAACAACCCAAAACTCCATCAAAACATCTAGCCAAAACACCACTTCCAAATCTAGGTCATTACAGTTGGAGACTTAACTTCCTTAAAAAGAAAAGAATCTTCATGAAATGTAACATAACGAGAAATAAAATTGTTACCGGTCGAGATGTGAAGGCACATGTAGCCACGATGATTTTGTTCATAACCAAGAAAGAGACATGAAAGAGATATTAGTTCAAACTTATTTTTAGTATAAGGAGTAAACAAAGGATAGCATAAACAACCAAAAACTTCAAGAATTTGAAGATCTGAAGGAGTACATAAAGTGTTTGAAAGAAGGGAAGTCCCCGAAGAACAAGAGTAGAAAGACAATTAATAAAAAAACAAAATGCATGAATGATATCAACCCAGTAAATTATGGGTACCCCAGAATGAAATAGAAGACATCGAGCAACTTCCAATAGGTGTTGATGCTTTCTTTCAATAATACCATTTTGCTAGGTTGTGTATCGACAAGTAAAATTATGTATAATACCATAATTATCAAGAAAAGAAGAAAAGTGCTTGTTACAGAATTCGATACTATTATCATTAAGAATAGGTTTAATAGTTGTAAGGAAGTAGTTTTCCAGTTGAGTTTTAAACTTAACAAAAATATGGAAAACATCAAATTTATTGATTAAAGGAAAAACCCACGTAAAATGAGAATATTCATCTACAATAATAAGTAAATATTTGCATTTATATGATACAATTGAAGGACCCCAGAGATCAATATGAAGCACTTGTAGAGGTTGTTTAGCATAATGACTTCTTGGCTGAAAGGAAAGCCGAGTTGCCTTGTCAAGAGGATAAATGCGACATTTTATGGATGCTGGAGTAGATGTAATGACCCAGATTTTAGGCAGCAATTTAGGTTAAAATTTTAATTTGGAATTTTAGATTGTTGAATGCTAGAAATGAGGCGTTTAATGTTAAATGTTGAATTCTAGGTGTTTTACACCAAAAATGATGTATTCTGACTTTTGTTGTGTTGAATGCTGAGCATAGAGGTAGTTAATGTTAAACGTCAAATACGTGGCATTCTACATTTGCATTAAATTTTATGGATTTTAGACGTTGAATGCTTGGATTCATGCGTTTAACATACAACGCCCTAAGTTTTATCTAGAAAGTCAGCTACCTATGTATAAGGGTGGGCACGATTCGGTTTGGTTTGGTTTGAGACAAAACCACAAACCAAACCATATAGTTCGATTTGAACAATTTTCAAACCGAACCAAACTATCGTATCTATTGAAACCGATCCAAACCGAACCATTGAAGATCGGTTTAGTTCGGTTCAGTTTGTGGTTTAACCATTTAATAAAACATATTTAAAAAAATAAAATGACTAAAAAGACTTGTAAGTACTAATCAATTTATGTCTTATCATTTTGTCTTAAAACATGTTTTTGATGCTATTTTTCTATATCCAGCAAACTTTCTCCATAATCCATGTATTGGGGAAATGACAAATTTAACTTCCTCCATATATTAGGCCTTCATGATCTACAACAATATGCAGTTAGTAATAATGACACATTGCAACAACCCCTAAACTAGAAACAATTCTTGAATTAGAAACACCATTTCACTCATGCAAATTGCAAAAGATTGATCCAACAAGATACAACGAAAAAGCTACAATAAAAAGAGTATATCAAGAAACAAAAGTCAGGATCCAAACACTTTTAAGTATTACATCAGTCCCATACATCAGTCATCACACTTTTACACTTTCACTTCAATTTCTTTCTAACCCACCACAATGCTTATGCAGCATTTCAGCAATCTCATCAGTATAGAAAATCATATTAACCTTGTAAGTTTCCTGCATCAAGGACTCATTAGTTTCAAATTTTTTGGCTTTTGCAAGGGCTATATGTTAAGAAATAACCTGGACCATTACTTTAAAACATGATAATGGCTTTATTTTCCCCAACCAGATAGCTTATTTAGCTGGCAGCCTTGGAACAAACAGAATTAACTTTCTGGAAGCAACATCCTGAGAAATACACAACTATTAACAAGTAACAATAAATGCAACCAAGAAATAATAAATGAAAAGTTAACAAGAATTTCACCAACCATATCCACTGATAAAAAGTAGATCACGAACCTGTGCCTCATAGAATAACAAATGAAATAACAAAAACCTGGGACATTATTAACAACATTCTATTCCTTAATAATTAAATATTTCAACAAGCGGCTTAAGGAAGTCTTAAGCAACCTGTGCCTCATGGAATCTCCGGTTTTAACATCAAAGGCAAAAACTGGAAAAGGCAAGAAAAGGCTCAATTATTAACAACATTCTATTCCTTAATAATTAAATATTTCAACAAGCAGCTTAAGGAAGTCTTAGACTGATACGAACACTCAAGCAATCAACATCAAAGGCAAGAAAAGGCTCTTCTTGCAATGGAGTACACAGTAGTCACTCAAACAAGCAAAAACTGCGGAAAAAAATCAACATCCCTACAACACTTCAAAGTTTAAATCCAGATTAACACTTGAACTCAATGTCTACAAAAATTGCCAAGTAAACTGTCATTACACAAATAGATCGATATCCTCTGGATATCATAAAATAATTTTCTGGTTCAAACTAAATGGACTAAACCTAAATGGATATCATATCAGATCACGGACCTAAATGGAGAAATGGACTGAAAATATTTCATGGAAGAAACAGTACAATAAAAACACCAGATTGTAAAGAAGTTAGAAGCGTACCAAGAATTACCCAAATTATGGTGATGGCACATCCATGTTTCACTTAAAAATAAATATTTCTTAAAGCATTTTTTTCTAAAGATCAGTTGCAAACTCAATTGCCATAAACCTGTAATGACAAAAATATAGAGATCATATTCCTCACAATAAATAAGAAACACAAGTAACATCTTATACACCGAAGAAAAACCCAAAAGGTGAAAAAAAGGCTAGTATGCTTTTGATGATTATACTCAACTTGAGAAACTAGTGTGATATTTCCTTCTACAGTTATACATTCTTCCCATCTTCACTCTCCATATTGACTACAAGAGAAATCATGTGAAGATGTTAATTATTTTAAAAGAACATTCATGTAAATGAAACAAACATAGAAAGAACAAAAGAATTTAAGTTACCTAATTTCTCAATTTCTTCAAGTTCTTCAAGTGTCTCTTATCCAATTTTTTGTGCATACCAAGCATTCCACAATTTTAGGAGTTAAAGAACTTCTAAATTGATCAAGTATACGACCACCCAAGTTGAAAGTTGATTCTGAAGCTACAGTAGAAACAGTAGAAACGGGAAGTGCCATGACATCCTTTGCCATTTTAGAAAGTATTGGATAATTACTTGCATTTATTTTCCACCAAGTCAAAACATCAAAAGAAGGATCATCCTTTTCAAAACTTTTTTCTAAATACTTGTCCAATTCAGATTTGGAATTTTTGTTCTCTTCCTCTTCTAATTTCTTCTTGAACAGAGCTTTATTCTCCAAATTATCTTCTATCTCATCAGCATCCAAGGAATCTAAATCTACTTGTCCTTTGCAAGGTGGACTTGTGCATGCACGAAGCTTTTCATAGTGTTCAAATAAAAGTTTCATTCTCTCATTGATCATTGGCAACAGTTTATTTACTTTGTCTTCATCATACATCCTTTCAAACCAAAATTTAACATATCTCACTCTGTAACAAGGATCCAACACAACTACAGCTACTAGCATGAAATTAACTCCATCAAGTTTTCCCTAATGCTTGTTGTGACTGTGCCCCCGGCCCAGGGACGATCCGGCGCGGAGTCATGCCAGAGGAGAGGAGGCCACAGCCATACCAAGACGGCGAAGGCGTGAGATGGGACGAAAAGGAAATGAAATGGAGTCACCACCTAGTCTTTTAAGGGAAAGACGAGGAAAACCACAAACGAATCACTAAAAGTGAATGAATGAGATGCAAACGTGAAGGCCATATGTCTACTAACCAGAGGATGGGTAAGGATTCCTATTATGCACGGGAAAGGTGTTAGGCACTCCTGTAAGCCCGAGAAACTTGGTCTTTCTAGTCTAATTCGCTTGCTTGAGGCTGAATGAATGTTTGTTATGCCTAGATTGTGTTCTAATTATGCTGATGTGAGTGCCAAGACAAGACTGGATGGATGTATGAGAGGGTATGCGAAAACTGCGAAGAAATCCTCGTGAAATGATGAAGTCACAAAGTATGAAACAACAAAGAAAATCACATGAAATGACATAGTTTCTGACGAAAAAGGCTCGAAAACAACATACAAATCTCAAGAGTGTCAAAAATAAAACTGACTCAAGTCGTTAGAATCAAAGAAAGCATCGTAGAAATCGAGGTGGGAAAACTACAATGAAGTCCTCGGAAAATAGGAAAACTGTGACATGTGAAGAAATTCACATAAAATGACAATGTTTTTGTGAAGAATGGTTATGAAAACTATATTGAGGTCAAAAAGATGGAAGGTGGGGTCAACCCGAGTCATAGGAATCATGGAAAAGATCGTGAAAATCAAAAAGGGAAAATAATCCGAGGTGGGGCCAATGTCGGCCTTCAGGCCTACTAATGTACGCCCTTGGGCGATGAAATCCAAATCAAGTCGGGAAAAATCCAAAAACATGGAATAAAGATAGTCAAATCAAATATCTGATGAAGGAATCCGAAAATAGATGGGAGAAAAATCCACGGAAGAATGCATGAAATGCAGACTTATCCGAAAAGGTGGGACTGATGTGTAAATATAGCAAAAACTGTGTAAAATGCATGGAAATGTACCTAAATGGGTAAAAGACACTAAGGAATGCTTTGGACAAGGGTTAGGCATGACTTGGTGTGATAACAAACACACATGTGCATGAATTGATGACTCAGGGGCAATTTGGTCATTTCAGTGATCAAATGTGATGAATGCTGTAGACACCCCAATTTTTCCCAATTTTGCAGGATGAGGATCTGGTGGCTGAGCTTGAACCTTGGTTGAGCCCATTTGGGCCCACAAACCCTCATTAGGCCATTTAATTCATGGAAGCCCACTTGGGCCCATGGGGGCCCAAAAAGCCCACATAGGCCCATGGAGGCCCATGAAGCTCACAAGGCCCATTTAAGCCCATGAAGCCCACAAAGGCTCGCCATGGCTCAGTTCACATATTCTCCAATTTATATTTTCACCTATTTCTACCAAAACCAAACCCAACACCATATGCATTTTTCTACCATCTTCATTTACCAAAGTTTTCCTATCAAAATATTCAAATAAATCACAAATCCTCCTTACCCCACTGATTGAACCCATTCTCCTTAACACCTCACGAACCCAATCAGCCCG
>JAMKQA010028036.1:0-11477 GCA_024699735.1 Posidonia australis
GCATGTGTGATCCGTGCCTAATGGATAATGCAAGATGAATGTGGGCCAGAGAAAGGGTAAGGATTCTGGTTACGCATGGGGAAGGGGTTAGGCACCCCCACGCGCCCGAGAAAACTCGGTCTTTCTAGGTTTCCTACTGTCTACGGTCTGCTAAATGTATGCTTGCTTATTCTATATGCTCATGCATGAAGATGACTAAAAACATGCCAAATCTTGGAGAAGTGAAATCAAAGGAAAAAAAGTTAATTCGAGGGTAAAATGTAGGCATTGTTAATGTCACTTTACTGTACGCCCTTGGGCGATGACGAAAATCGTGAAAATCGTGAAATTCTCAGAAAGTGTCTCGCAAAACAGTAGAAATTGGGATAAATCCGAGAAAATGAAAAAGGGGAAAATAATCCTTGTTTCGGGACCATGTCGGCTTTGTAAGCCGTTTACTATACGCCCTCGGGCGATGGAAAACCAAAACATGTGAAAAACTGCAGAAAACAGAGGGAAACCCGGAAAACGAGGTAAAGACTAAGCTCGGAACATAGCTAGAAAGCGTGCACCAAGCATGGAAGAAAAGACAGAAAAAACCGTGCAAGAAGATGTGAAAAGTATGCAAAATGCAAGTGTGAGTGCAAATCTGAAGAAGTCTAGGGGGTTTTACGCAAAAAGCCCAAATACGAGGAAAACTGACATTCAGAAGCCCAAATCAGCGAAAATACATAGGAAAACACATTCCATGGTATGTATGACGAAATCTGGGGTCAAATATGCTCTCTAGTGCAAGATGAAGTTCTCTAGGGGCTAAAATGCAATTTTACCACTAATGCATGCAATGTATGTCAATTCAGCATAAAATCTGGATAAAAAAGCAAGGAAAATACTCAGAAATGATTCAGGGGCAAAACAGTCATTCTGCCCCTGAAAACAATAAATCAGAGTAATTACAATAAGGCACAAGGGCTAAACTGCAAAATACCCAGCAACCAAAGCATCCAGAAGAAATTCAGCAAAACAGAGGGTTAAAGTGCAATTAAACCATGAAAACATGCTTCTGGAATGTTTTGAAACAAAGTCAGGGAGTTTTATGTAATTTTCACAGCAGAATAAGCCTTCTGGAAGTTTTCTGTAAAAGACAAGGTCTAAATGCAATTTTCCCAATGAAAACATGCTTCTGGAAAAGTTTCAAAGAAGTATAAGGGCTAACATGCAATTAAGCCAGCAAAATAAATCTTTCAGAAGGATTTTAGAGATATGAGGGCTTATAAGCAATTTTCACTGTAAAAGGAACTGTCAGAAACATTCTGAGAAAGTGCAGGGTCTTTCATGCAATTTTTCACAGGAAAATGAACTTGCAGGAAGTTTTTAAGAAAGTGCAAGGTCCTTTTGGCAAAATGTCTGAAAGAAAATATGTGTCAAAGACTCTGGGGGGTTTTCATTAATGTTTTAAAACTCAGAAAACATTATTTTAATTGTTCAGGGTAAAACATGTAATATTTTCAGTTAAAACTTTATTCAAAACATTTTAGAAAAATGGTTGCAGGACCTATATGTAATAAAAGGACCAGAAAGTAATTCCAGAAGGACCTATTTGCAAGAAAAACATAAAATCCAAATTTTATTTAAAATAAAAGTTTTAAATGTTTTTAAAAAGAAAAAAGGGGACGACGGTCGCCGGCGACGGAACTCGACGCCGATGACTGCCGGAGGAGGGCAAACAAGGCCTTCCCGTGGTCCAATCTTAGATTAGGCTTCACGAGAGGCAAGAAGGAGAGGAGAGGAAGACATCCAACAGAGTGGATGGACAATCCAGCGGTGGGAACGGGCCTCCCACCTACCTCGCCGTCGAGGTGCTCCGGCGACGACGTCGGGGAAGAAGATCTCTTCTTGAGGCTGCGGCGCGACTTTCAGTGGCTGCGAAGACTTCTCGGAGGCTCCTCATGTCTTCAAGATTGGAAGGGAGGCTGACGGAGCGACGAGGAAGCATCTCCAGCCATCGGCGATCTATCTTCGGCGAGGGGAGTCGCTGCATCAACTGAGGCTCGAGGAGGGTCTACTGGACATTTTGGAGTGCTCGTGGGGAGCAGTGGAGTGATCCTGGAGGCATGGAGCAGCGTAGGGGGCTGGAGTCTCGCGCCGCTCTACTGGATCCCATCGTCTTCTCCGGCGACAACGGCTCGACGCGTTCTTCCGGCAGACGGCGTGGAGGCTACTGGGAGCGATGGAGCGGTGGTCCGGCAGGGCATGATGAGCTACGGGTAGACCAGAGGAGGAGGAGAGAGGGCTCAGGGGTCCAGGAAACCTCCTGGATTGCCCCCCCCACCTCTATCGCCGGAGTTTGGCGACGGCGGGGCACCGGATGGCGATCCCGATCAGAGAACACCTCTAGATCGCTTGGGATCGCACTAGAAATAGAGAAGAAGACCTAGATGCTACAATTCAGACAATTACAGTGATCGGGGATGTGTACCTGGCAGGAGATCATCGCTAGAACTCCAGAAGCGGCGGCTGGTCTCTGCTCCTCTGCTTCACGCTCTTCGCTCGGAATTCTCTCCCTCTCGTCGCTGGAATCGCTGGCTCTCTTCTCTCTTGTGGTGGAAAAGTTTTCTATCTCTCTAAAAGAAAAAAAGCCTCAGCTCTCTGTCGCCTCTCCTCCTTTTATAGGCAGACGGAGACCCCAATGAATCCAACTAACAGGACGTTACTCCACTAGTAGAAACACTAACCAACTAACTTAACTACTAACTGACCAGGCACCAACACTAACAGAACCTAACCACTGTCTCCTCAGCCGCCCCTCTTGTCTCTTGCTTGTCGACAACAATCGACGGTAATCCGACCTCCGGCGAGGGCTGATCCGACGGCTTGAGCTGCTGGGAGTTGCTGGAACGGTATAGCTCGGGCTGGGTTGGAAGGATTGGTGAAGCCAGTGAAGAAAGGATTGATCTAATGGCTGGATCGTGAGGGATCAGGGAGAAGGAGTGAACTCAGTAAGGAAGGAAGGAGATGAGTTGAAATAAAATTTGAATATTTAGGTGGAAACTTAGGTCAAAGAAGGAAAATGTGTTATTGGGTTGAAATTTAGATGAAGCGGGATAAATGAGCTTGGTTTTGGAAGAAGTTCAAATAGGAGAAGATGTGGGTTGAGCCATTACGGGCCACCATGAGCCTAATTGGGCTTAATGGGCCGATGTGGGCCTTATGGGCCCCCATGGGCCCAATTGGGTTTAAATGGGCCCAAAACAAGTTGAAAGAGTTTTAAAAGGGTTAGATGGGCCTAATTAAGTTTGATGGGCCCAAGTGAGCTCAATTAGGGCTTAACGGGCCTAAGTGGGCCTTCATGGGCCCAATTGGATTTCCATGAATTAAATGGGCCTTGATAGGGTTAGAGCTCAACCACCACATCCCCATCCTGCAAAATCAGAAAATTGGGGTGTCTACAAATGGTATGTGAATGTTTTGCTATTTTTCTTGCTAATTTCCATTCCTTGCTATATGAGAAGGAAGAGTAATCCACAGATCTCGTTTTTGCAATGTTATTTCAGATTTACAACAAGATAAAATTTTCTGAGCATGTTGTTTTTGATTTTATATCATATGCTATTGGATCACTCATATTTGCCTCCTATTTATGTCATGTTCTGCTTTTTTACTGCCATATCTGGCCTAAATTTGTGCCCACAGAGTTTTCCCACCTTTGTGACGCCAAAACATTGTTCAGATGCTCTAGGCGGCTGGATTGATGCTTTAACAGCTGTAGATCGCGAACAACTACGGATTTGGGGCATATCCTCCTCACTTTTAAGTATTACTAAAGTGGAGGTTAACTGGCATTTGCTATGCGCCATGGCTTGATTTTGGAAGTCGGCTTTACATGTTTTCCGCATTGAGCAGATAGAAATGACTCTGACTTTGGAAGAGGTCAGACAGATATGTGGCTTGTCGCCATTCATGTCCCCTCCCGTCTTCACTTGCCACGACAACTACGTTTCAGTTCTAAGTCGACTGACTGGTTTGACCAGAAGCGTCTGTGAAAAGAACCTTATCTGCAGAGATGGATCTACTACCATGGTACGCCTGGATTATTTTGATGAGATTATCAGCACCCGCTCCTTTTTAGGCATCTTGTGGCTTCATAGTTTTGTGCTGCGCTTCCTTGGGGAGCTTATTTTTAGCCATGGCCAGACGACTGTGGCTATTGAGGTGGCAAAAATAGCCTAGGCGATGGTTATTCGCCAAATCGATCTTGCACCTATTCTCCTTGCTGAGACCTATGTCGGTTTGGACCGGGCACTGAAGCACTCTCGGCATTTCCATGGTTGTGGCGCCCTGGTGCAAGTATGCAAACCATTTTATTTAAATACCCCGCTGTGCTTATTTTAACTATGCAACCCATTTTTGCCAGGTTTGGTTTGCTACTCATATGGGAGTGAAGGTTTTGCGCCCTCAGCCTCCTGCATTTGAAGCTTATAATCGCATTTATCATTAAATGACACTTCCAGGTGTGCATGAGCTGTGCAGCAGATTGTAGAATCTCGCTGAGGACACAGTAACATGGTGCATTATATCCTCAGCTTCAAGGACTTTTACTACCATTTTTAATGCTAGGGACATGCGGCTAGTGGTTCTTCCAGGGTTTACAGGAGGCGTGGAATATCACCCTGTCCGGGTTCTTCGCCAATTCGACTTCTGCTACGACTCTATTGAGCAAAGTCCCAGCCCCAATTGTTATAAAAGGTATATTGTTGGCTCAAATGCGACAACTTCAGAGTTGGCCCGTAAGATGCGTGCTGGCATTAAATCCTCCGATCTCGCCATCACTGAGGGCTCTGGTTGTATAGTGGAATATGAAGCTGAAATAAGAGAGACATGGCCCATAAGCGAGATACCGCCTAGTGGCACTTGCATCACAGGGGCCAACAGTTCCAAGAGGCCGAGAGTTGATTAGCAAAGTTTGTATCAGTGATGGACCATAATAAAAATGTGCTTGCATTAATATCATTTTGACTTGTTTGTGCTTGTTCATGTATTTTCATAAGACCACTCTCAAATTTAGCTGGCATGCCCCTGGTCATAGATTCTTCCAACTAAAGAAGCGACTAACAAGCCCCTAGTCAAATGCCTTTTCGCCCATACTACGACCCAAAAAGGCAGCTGGCATGCCCCTGGTCGGAATATGGCCAAATGCCTTGTAAAGTGATATGCAAATATGCTTGATCTAAGATATTAGATGATATGCAAAAAGTGCAATGCAGAGACAGGATTAATGCATAGATATTGGTGCCCTCAGCGCCGAGGAAGCCTGTATTGCCTACTGTAAGAAGTGAAACTATCCTCGACTCTTGTAGCACTAACCTAGAAACTTAGGTTTACTTGTGGCTCTCCTTCAGATATTATGGACTTCATGCCAAAATCTTGGGGCCCTACACCTACTCTTTTACGGATTCATATTTCTCTTTCTCCCTCGATGGCATGCTGACTTACCTAGTCCAGCTTGGAGGTAATATACACCTAAGCTGAGGGGTGGCTGCTCTCCTTTGTGTAAAAGGGGTGGCTAGTCCATACCTTCTACAGGTAGGAAGCATTGACATGCTCTGACTGCCCCCTATGGTCTATACCTTCAAGAATAATTGCTCCTCCTGACAGGGCCTCCTTATTTTCATTTTTTGATTTTTTTGGGATTTTCTTTTTCTTTGCTATCTGTACAAGATTTTGCATGTTGGCAGCTGCTCTGTTGTAGGATGGTGAGACTGCTGCCACACATCTCATTCGTGCTTGATTCAAGGTTTTCATCCCCACCCTCCAGGTGAGGCTTATACTGCCAATACCAGCTAGACCCGCCTCCCGGCTGACAGGAGATTAACTCCATTGGTCTAGCATCCCTTCTGTCTGTCTCGTGTAGGACCATAACTGAAACCTGGCCTTGGGGTGGTACTGGTGCTTTTGCTGGTGATGATGCAGCAACTTCTTTGCCCTTTCTTATGCGATCATGCTCTACTAGGTCTTCTGCGAGCTCATCCAGCTACTCCTGGAACAAGAGGTCCAGATCCCCGATGTCATCATCTGAGTCTGCTTCTTGGACCACTGTCTAGACTACTGACTGCTCTATCTGACCACTGTTCTGTATGATCTCCTACTTTGTACCCTACGGCTCTAGCCAGCCGCTGTCCTAATATGAATCCTCTAGACAGACCCAAGCTGATGGTGTTGACACTGCATATGAACTATGGTTTGGATGCATAATGCCTGCGCTGATAAAGTTGACTAAATTCCATGGAATAATCATCTTGGAAGACTTACCATGGCATTGCGATCTCTTCCTCTGGCAGTACCGCTCATAAACCAAACCGTCTCAGTCAGTCGATTCTTCAGCCTCGATTGGCTCGACGATTCTTTGGCCATGACGCCCCAGAGGCGATCCTTTCTCGTATCCCCATTTGCAACACAAGTTGTCGACCATCAAATGGGGGTTTCCAGAAGTGGCCAAATGGCCGATAAGCTCTAAAGGTGGAATGAAATTAACCGGATCAAACCGGTTAACCCGATAGAGGACATCAAAAGGTTTAGGCTCGAAGTGGATGGTTTGGGGGGCTAGAGCAGAGATAGATTCAACCTTCTCCATATCCTCTGCCAGGACAACAACAACATTGTCATCCCAGCTGAACTTAATCATACGATGGAGGTTTGAAGGAATGATTTGATGCTTTTGAAGCCAAGGGCGTCCAAGCAAAAGATTGAAACAGGGTTCGATGTCTACGACGTAGAATTCTACATCGAAGAAAGTAGGGCCTATAGTCAGGGGAATGATCAAGACCCCAAGAGCATCATGATGCGTATTATCGAATGCTGTCATCCCTTTCACAGCTGGTGTAATGTCCTCGGACTTGAATCCGATTGCACTTGCTGTGCACAAGGGGCAAACATTTAAGCCTGCTCCATTGTCCACCAATGTGAGGGGGATGCGGAAGCTTCGATACTACACCGTGATGAACAAGGGGGAATTATGATTGGTGCCGGAAGGAGGTAACTCTAGGCTTGAAAAGGAGATAACTTGTGGCGTTGCTATCATTCCTACCATGTTTTCAAGGGTAGCAGGCTCTATAGTCTTGGATACACGGGTAGCCTGGAAAACTCTAAGGAAAGCTTCTCTATGCTCAGTCCATGTATGGATTAGGTCCCAGATGGAAATATCGGCTTTAACCTTCTTAAGCTGGGCAGTGATGTCAGCTGAAGGTTGGCTGCTAGTGGTAGGATTGGGTGGTGCTACTCTGGGCATAGGTGGTTGAGGGGAATGTGCTTGGAGCTGGACAGGGGCTGCTGCTACAGGTGCTGGTGACCTAGATGGTTGGGCTTGCAATTGGTTGGGGGTCAAAATTGGTGGGTTAGGCCTAGATGCTGGGGGTTTGTATACTCTACCCGATCGAGTCACTTCTGCACATATTCCTGTGGCATAATTGTAAGGAACACGATGTGTGTTGTGGGTCAGTGTAACAATAACCGGGGGCTGGCTGCTAACTGTACAGGGGTGTTTGAAGGATAAGGGTGAGTAGGAGGATAAACATGCGGATGCTTGGAGTATTGGTGAGGGTACTGGTGGGCCTGATGGTGTGCTGGCTGACTTGGCCTAGATTGGGGCCAGGCTGATAAATATATTGGAGTTGGTGGCTGGGGATATACTACAGGTGGTGCCTCAGAATACTCCGACTTGACAACTAGACGGATCATATGAATAGATTCCTCGGAATTGCCAAGGAAAGAACGATACAATTGGCGAGGAAAAGGGGACGACTCCTCATGAATCAAATCGGTTGGACAGATAGGGGAAGAGATAATCTCAGAAGAAGAAGAAGAAATAAAATTGACTCCCATGGAACCTGGTGCTCTCGGAGATGAATGCTGTGGCAAGGGTTGACTGACTATGCTGGGGTGTACTGGTTGTGCTGGGGCAGCCACTAGTGTGTGTGCTAGGCCAACTGCCTGGGTAATAATCACTATGACCCTCTGGTAAATCAAATCCTGGACAGCGTCCTTGAGTGTCAAACAATTATCCGTCGAGTGGCTGGCCACCAGATGGAAATTGCAGAACGCATTGGTGTTATACTAGGCAGGAAGTGGATTAGGTGGAGGGCGCACCTCAGGCAGCCTTAGTAGGGATGCGACCTTGGAAAAATACAATGCTCAAAGGCTCCACTAAAGGGGTATAGTGGCGCCTGTCATGCCGTTTTCGCTTCGACTGTGGATGTGCCAATGGTGGGCGTGTCCTGGCAGGTGGGTTAGGGTACACTGGTGTGGCAGTGGGGGTAATGTGTAATGCATGTTGTGCTCTATTTGTAGGCATGGGTGCATAAACTACTTGGCATTGTGGGGGCGGGCGGACATTTGCCGGAGCAGTAGGGGATCTGATATAGGAAACTGTATTTTTGGAGGGATCCTGCCTCCTAGGTGAATTGGAGTTGTTGTTGTTGTTGTTGTTGCTGCTGCTAGGGCCACTGTGTGAGGCAGTGGCCTATTTGGCAAATGCTGAGAGCGCTGGAAAATTGCTGCCGCGCAGTGAACTCTCAACACTGGTGTCTGCCCGAAGCAGTGCCGAAAAAGTGGTAACAGGTTGGATGCTAAGCAGAGCCTTAACCGCTGGCGGTGCTCCTCGGATTATAATCTCGATAGACTCCTCGTCGGTGGGTCTATCTTTGACTTATGAAGCCAAGGAGTGCCAACGTCCAAGATACTCCCCAAATGTCTATTGGGTTCTCTTCTTGGTAGTGACCAAGTCCTCCCGCTTGGGGACTAAGTCAAGATTAAAGGAATATTGTTCCAGGAACGCCTGTGTAAGGTCGTCCCAAGTCCTGATGATGGCCATGTTGAGGGAAGTGAACCACTTCAACACGGGCCCCGTGAGACTCTTCTGGAACAGGCGGATCAATGACCTTTTGTCAGCCTAAAGCTGCGTGAGTTCTCCACAATAGGCTTTTAGGTGGGCAATTAGGTAGCTCTTACCATTGTATTTTTCAAATTCCGAGATTTGGAAATTCGGGGGGAGAGTCGCCTCTGGGAAATAACAGAGGTCCCAAAATTGGTAGGACTAGCGATCCCCACCTTGCACCTATCGAAGAGTGTGCTCCAGACCATTTATTCTCACGAGGAGAGCATCTAGAGCTACAACAGCTGTGGATTGTGCAGTAGAGGTGGGTGCCGCATACACTGTATTGGTCACCCCTAGGGGTTCCTCTGGATGCAGCATTCCGCCGTTTGTTGCTACGGTAGGATGGCCAATGTACCTGTGGATGGGTGCATTGTGTTGTGGGATAAAGGATGAACCTTGTGTGTGGTAAAAAGGTGAGGACAATGCAGGGGGTGGTGCAACAAGTGGTGCAGAGTGTGGGCGCAAGAGCTGTTGGACCGAGATGGTCTCTGGTACAATGCTCACGGATGGTTGTGCTCCCGTCGGCCTAGGGGCCTGGCCACCAGATAGGAGGGATGCATGCTGTGGTTGGTGTTGTGCTGGTGTAACAAAAGGTAGTGTCGACACCCCTATTGCCAGAGAGACAAGGGATGGCAACGGCTGTAGAGGGAGTGTAGTAGGTGCAAACTGTGGTCCTAAAGGCAGTTGCGCAGGCAACTCGGGAGTTGGGAAGCCTAGAGCTGAAAAAGGCTGGGGCGCCAGTGCTAATCCCTGCAACTGCTGGGCAAGGGCTAACATTTGTTGCAGTTGCGTAGTGACGGGATCGTCGTTAGTAGCTCCGAAAGATGGAGGCAAGGCAGGGAAAGAAATAGGAGGCTAGGATCCCAGTTGCCCGTGTGACTATGCTGGTGGAACCCTTGGGCACGGTTCACCAAACCTTACTCTAGTGTGCGGAAACACACTGGGAGGTTTGATATAGTCATGGAGAAAATGGTGAATCCGGAGGAAGAGACAAGACTCGGAAACACCAAAGGGAAGACAAAAAGGATAAGGAAAGGAGTCGCCACCTAGTCTTTTAATGGAAAGACAAGGAAAACCAAAACAAACACAAGAAAGGTAGAAAGCATACAAGATGCAAAGATGCATGTGTGATCCGTGCCTAATGGATAATGCAATATGAATATGGGCCAAAGAAAGAGTAAGGATTCTGGTTACGCATGGGGAAGGGGTTAGGCACCCCCATACGCCCGAGAAAACTCGGTCTTTCTAGGTTTCCTACTATCTATGGTCTGCTAAATGTATGCTTGCTTATTCTATATGCTCATGCATGAAAGTGATTGAAAACATGCCAAATCAAGAAGAAGTGAAATCAAAGGAAAAAGTTAATTCGAGGGTCAAATGTAGGCATGGATAATGCCGCTTTACTGTATGCCCTTGGGCGATGAGGAAAATCGTGAAATTCGTGAAAAGCGTCTCGCAAAACAATGGAAATTGGGATAAATCCGAGAAAATCAAAAAGGGGAAAATAATCCTTGTTTCGGGACCATGTCGGCTTTGTAAGCCTTTTACTGTACGCCCACGGGCGATGGAAAACCAAAACAAGTGAAAACCATAGAAAATGTGGAAAACCTAGAAAACGAGGTAAAGGCTAAGCTTGGAACATAGCTAGAAAGCGTGCACCAAGCTAGGAAGAAAAGTCAGAGAAAATCGTGCAAAAAGATGTGAAAAGTATGCAAAATGCAAGTGTGTGGGCAAATCTGAAGAAGTCTAGGGGGTTTTCTGCAAAAAGCCCAAATCCAAGGAAAATCGGAGTCCAAAAGTCCAAATCATTGGAAAACACATAGGAAAACACATTCCATGCATGTATGATGAAATCTAGGGTCAAATGCGCTTTCTAGTGCAAAATGAAGTTTTCTAGGGGCTAAAATGCAATTTACCGACTAATGCATGCAATATATGTCAATTCTGCATATAATCAGGATAAAAATGCAATAAAATGTCTCAGAAATGATTCAAGAAAGTTTCAGGGGCAAAACAGTCATTTCACCCCTGAAAACAGCAATTCAGAATAGTTTGAACAAGGTAAAGGGGCTAAACTGCAAAATGCCCAGCAATCACAGCATTCAAAAAAGTTTTTTAACAAGTTCAGGGGTTTTTATGCAACTAACCAGCAAAAATATGCATTCAGAAACATTTTAGAAAGCATGAGGACTTCTGTACAATTTTCACAAAGAAAAAAGAACTATCAGAGTAATTTTTAAGAAAACTTAGGAGCCTACATGCAATTTTCACAGAAAAGAGAACTTTCATACAGTTTTAAAGAAAGTGCAAGGTCCTTTTAGTAAAATATCTGAGAGAAATCAAGTTTCAAAAGCTCTCGGGGTTTATGCTAAAGTTTTAAATACTGAAAACATTATTTCAAAAGTTCAGGGTAAAACAAGTAATATTTTTAGTTAAAACTATATTCGAAACATTTTTGAAAAATGATGAATGGACCTAGATGTAATAAAAGGACCTAAATGTAATTTTGAAAGGACCTAAATGCAATGAAAATAAAGTTTCTGCAGTTTATTTAAAGAAACAAATATTT
>JAMKQA010028038.1:0-14702 GCA_024699735.1 Posidonia australis
ATGCGATATGCAAAAAGGAAATCATGGATATGTGCTGGACAAGATGCTAAATGACAATATATGAAAACATGCTTTTATGAGAGATCATATAGATGCATGGCAACATGATGTGTGAAGAACATGATAAAAGTTATTAGGGTTAGGGTTTGATTAGGTTGTTATAGTTTTTTGAGGTTGTTATGAATGAGTGGGAGGTAGTTTAGAGTTGTTAGGGTTTGTTTAGGTTGTTATAGTTTGTTGAGGTTGTTATGAAGGAGTGGAGGGTAGTTTAGAGTTGTTAGGGTTTGTTTAGGTTGTTATAGTTTGTTGAGGTTGTTATGATTGAGTGGGAGGTAGTTTAGAGTTGTTAGGGTTTGTTTAGGTTGTAATAGTTTGTTGAGGTTGTTATGATTGAGTGGGAGGTAGTTTAGAGTTGTTAGGGTTTGTTTAGGTTATTATAGTTTATTGAGGTTGTGATGAAGGAGTGGGAGGTAATTTAGAGTTGTTAGGGTTTGTTTAGGTTGTTATAGTTTGTTGATGTTGTTATGAAGGAGTGGAGGGTAGTTTAGAGTTGTTAGAGTTTGTTTAGGTTGTTATGATGGAGTGGGAGGTTAGTTAGAGAGTTTAGTTTGTTATATGAGTTTGTTAGAGTGAGGGTTAGGGTTGAGTTAGGGTATATTAGGATTAGGGTTTTGGTAGGATTAGAGTTTATTAGAATTAGGGTTTGTTAGAATTTACATGGGTTTGATTTGGTTTGAGACATAACTAGGGTTTAGGATATGGTTTAGTATGTTGATTGTCCTCTAGGGTTTTGAGTTTAAAATAGAGGCTTAGGTTAAGATGTCAAGTTGGCTTTGGAGAAAAGTGACGGAGAGCCCAACAACCAAAACTCCACTCTAGAAAAGACTACTTGCAATCCTGCCAAAATTGGGGTGTCTACAATGATAAAAGTCACCCAATACACACCCCACGAAAACGACGGAAAACAAAACTATAATAATTTTTTGTTAAATTCATTTCGCAAATCATTTTCTCCAAAACTGACCCACTAGGCCCAATAGGCCAAAACCACAAGAAGCGTGACCATACCGATCAAAACAGCAAACAAGGCTCTACTAGCCCAAAACCACAGACACGACCCTTAATGGTCAAAACCACACATATTAAGTCGGGAAGCCCGGTGCCAGGCAACCAAATATGGCCACAAGTACCATGGTGAAGCCACCCTATGCAAGAGTGATCACCGTCCTGCGATTCTCCTACTTTGAGAACCCTTACAAAGTCAACCCCTCCTAGGAAGACAATCTTGTCTCTTAAGACGCTACCAACTACGGGGCATGTGCTCCACCAGCACTAGCCGCCACAAGGTAGGCCTCCTCATGGCATCCACATGGTGCTCAGGAGGGAGTGTCATACCTCCACACCCGACAACACCTGAGCCTTAGTGCTCACAGCGATAGTAGGAGTATCATGCCACAAGACACATCAATCCGCAAACAACAACCTAGTCTTGAGACGACAGTCAGGGAGTCTCATACCTCTAAGACTCGAGGACCCTCAGCCTCAGGTATCTTAGCCCTCGACCTCAACCAAGGAGACATGCTCGACCACTTGAGAATGTCATCACATTCCTTGGCCCCGACAACTCGATCCCATAGTGTCTTGGTCCGTATATAGAAAACCAGGAAAACCATTTTATAAAACAGGCCAACCATCTCTTTGGAAACCATTTTCAAATCATTTTATATCTTTGGAAACTCATTCAAAACCTAAATAATAGGGCACATCAGGTGTCTCACAAGACCATCATTGATGGCCCATGATTTCATCTCAAATGGGTAAAACAAACCAATCTGGAAAACCCGTGAGGATCACATTTTATAAATAGCTGGGCCTTGATTCGACATACTGAAATAGGCTCGTTATACTGAAATCTCTTAGATCGGAAGATCAACCAGAATCGATTGACTGAAATAGGTGCAGGCACCAAAACAACAGACTTAAAATCGAATCAGTCGATTGAAAGTTCCTAGTTTGGTAGACCGAATAAATCCGGTCTACCAAACTGGGACACAATGGTCAACACTCATAGCCAAAAACAGTAGATCTAGGCAACTGACCGAATTTCGACCAGAAGACCTAATTTGACAAAAAAATGGCATACTGAAATGGTTCGGTATGTTGTTTTCTGTGATACCAGAAAACGGCCCAGGGCATCCACCTGCAAGATCACCCGAGAATGCAATTGCAGGGCATGGCTTGGAGAGGTGAGGCAACGCCATTCTGAGTTTGGTGAGCAAAGTAGAGGGCAACAACTTACTGTGCATCACTATACTTGTTTAGCATTTTTTTCCTAGCTTTGGTCCCAGACATGCACATGGGCCATAAAATGCTAGAATACCTTACAACGCAGGGTGCCAGGAACAATGACACACATAATAGGGGAATATTCATAAAATCATCTCGATTTACTCAAACAAACATACAATTATAGATATTTTGGTTCCAATTATTTGGAAGTGCACCAAGCTCGCAAACCAGCACCTTAGCCCTTGCTAACCAGCACCTCAAATTTTGTGAGCCATCCTACATTAGCTTAGCAACCCAACAATGAGAGCACACCTTTCACTTCCTCCATTGAACCATTAGAGTGACTGAATGAGAGATCATCCTAAACTCGTTTGAGAGTCGTCACCTATCCTCAGCCACCTTTCGTCCTAGATCGACGTCTAGAGCATCCATCCATGGAGACCACCATCAGTCACACGTCATGTGACATCTCTGAGTTCGCAACTCAAGTAAAGTAGCTTCTTGTAGCATAATTTTCTAGCCTTCGATGATTTCTCCTTGTTTGTTGGGTTGGTTTCCATCTATTTTCATTGTCCTTGTATCAGTTCTTTGCATTTCATCTACTTTTTTGGCGATGGGTTCTCGAACACTTATGCGATGCCAATGGTCATTGAGCGTCTGGTATGGGCCATCTCAGTGCATTCTCATCCTTCCCCACCGTCCTTCAATGTGCTCTAGAAGGATACAGGAGCTCATGGCCTTGCCAATGGCCAGACGAACTTGAGAGTTCCAGTGCAAACCCATGATGATAGGGGAGGATTAGTTTAACTTCAAAGCTTCTCCATTTCATAGCATCGCATCATCTATTGTAATGACCCGTGTCGCTATCCCCAAGATCCATTAGCCCAAATAAATTAAACACAAATAAATGCTAAATTTATAGAAAATTTAAAGGCTAATTAAAGCATCTAGATTATCACGAATGTATAGTGAACGACTAGGTGACTCCAACTATATACACTAAAGAGGACAATTGTTGTTCGCCTACATCTGCAACTAAAAACCACAAGAAGAACACGTGAGTGACCAGAAAAGTCACCTGCACACACTCCATAGGAAAACATGGAAAATGAAATCAAACTTTCTTTTCAAATCATTTTATTATCTTTTAAAACACATTTACACCAAATCTACCAAAACCTTGAAGCACAAGCTTCACTGGCCAAAAAAACAAAACAAAGGATACATTGGTCAAAAACCACACTGAGCTGCGTTGCTCAGCACCAAGCAACCAACTCTAACCAAAAGTGGCTACCAAGGTGCATTGCACTACCACGAATCCACCACCCTATGAGTAGTGAATTTGTCCCAAAGCCCTTCCACCTGAAGGATCCTTAAAGTACTAATCCTACTTGGGAAAGCTGTCTTGTTACTTAGGACAACACCATAGATGGGAAGCGTGTACTACTCGTATTGGCCAACACTACAGGGTACGTCCCCTCGACGTCCTTACCGTGGTACCCGAGACAATAGGAGTGTCATACCTCCACACCCATATGGTACCCTGAGCCTTAGTGTTTGGTGACAATCAAAGTGTCATACCTCCAAGTCAAGACGACACCTCAACCCTTGAACCTCAGCCTTGGCCTTGTGAACGACAAACCAAGAGTATTAAACCTCCAGGATCAGATGAATACTTACCTACAGTCTATTCGTCTCTGACCTCAACTTAGGTGACGTGTTCGACCACCCGAGAATGTTGTCACATTCCCTGGTCTGGGCAGCAAGACCCTCTAATGTCTCGGTCCACCACAAAAACTACGAAAAACCCTTTTCCAAAACATTATGAAATTTTCTTAAAATTATTTTCAAAACTATTTATAAGTCACCATGATGGCCCACAAAACACCCTACCATTTAATCATATAAAACCAAATTGAGAAATCGATTGAAAGCCCACTTAAAATCAGTTTAGAGGCTTGATTCGGTAGACCGAAATAGAATGGTCAACCGAACCTAGGCTCAGGGTACTGATCGGAAGATCAAAACAAGATGGTCGAACGAGCCTAGTTCTGGGCTAGATTTTGGCATGCCAAAATGCATCGATATACCAAAAATCCAGGCTCAGGGCGAATTTCTCGAAAGCCAAATTGATACATTGAATGGGTTTGATTTGTCAATTTCTAGGTTTAGAGAAAACTAAAAGCAAGATTGACAAATTGAAATAAATTCGGTATGCCAATTCTATCGATTTAAGAAGAATAGCCCAGCCTTAACCCGAAAACCTCCTGAAATGAGGACTTGAGCCATGCTCAACACAAGACACCAAAAATTCCAAAAAATTATTAAAACAAAGGCATTCAATCACACAACCATTAGGCACAAGAATCACCAAAACCATTCATCATAGCTCAAGATAATAAAATTCAAATCCAGAGCTCAAAATGGATGAATAGTGACAGGTCATTTATTTAATACCATTAAATTCTCTAAAATCATAAAATCAATACTAGGCATTAAATCCATGCAAAGCTACTCATTTCCATCATTTCCACGCCAATCAAGAAGAGAAATGTGAGGTATGTACCTCACGGACAAAACACGACGCTTCCATTGCCTCACTAGCTACCCACGTGAACCATTGGCGATTCCTTGCACTTTGAGTACCCACATGAGCTTGCACAACCATAGGGGTGAAGATCGGACGTCCTTGTAGGCAGGGATGCTCGATTTCGCCACCATCCTCTGTCTCTATAATGACACTCAAGTTGCTACCACTCATCGTAGCTACATTTTTCATTTTCTTATTAATTACGTAATTCTAAATTTAAATCTAACAAGCTCACTCAATAGAGATAAATCTAATAAGCAACTGAAATAAAACTAAATAATACACTCACCAAATCACTAATGTGTAGAAGCTTGATTCCATTCTATATGCACTAGTAAACCAACTCCTACTCCTGCACCTGCAAAAAATAGAAAACAAAGCACATATGAGTGACTACTCTAAATGGTCAACTAGCACACACCCCACTTAAACGGCTCAGCAACCATTACCGAGAGCAACCAAGTAAAGGCAATCCACCTAGATGCCACAACACCATAAAGGGTAACTCACCATTACCCAACGAGTAGTAAAACCTCAATAACCATGTATTAAAAAAGCCTTTCTTTTTTTTCCCATTTTAAAACCTCATACATGCTCTTTTAAAATCCTTTATGCTTGCTTGAAATGGCCACTCTTGCTAAGTCAAGTCTAAAAACCACATAGGTTGATTCAACACACTCTTTATGTGGACTAGACAACTAGCGGTGCTTGAATGCTCACAATTTGTAACTAGCAAACCCACAACAACCACAAAACTCAAACCACAGAGCCTCTACTCTGCACAACACGGTCTCTATTGGACCAAATCGACAACACTAAATCTATGGAGCCACTACTCCAAAATACAACGCCTCATAGGTGCAACCACCACAATCTCCTCTGGACCAGAGCCTGATTTCCTAAATTAGGGCTCACCAAAACCTAAAGCAAACACCATATTATGTTGTACTGCCTAGCACCAAGTAGTCAATACTGGCCACAAGTAGTCCATTGAAGTGCGACCAACGGTGTCTGTACTACCACGAAGTCACCATCCTTGGAGGAGCGAGCCCATCTTGTAGTCCAACCACACAAAAAGGACCGGTCACATTGCCAACCATATATGAAGGTTGTCTACTCTTGAGACATCACCAGTTAATGGAGAACGTGCTCTACCCGTCCTGGCTTCTCACATGGTCCACCCTTTCGTCGTCCTAGCTCAATGCCCGAACGCTTATGGTTCCTCACCCCCAAGCTTTGGCAACATCTCAAGTCTCAACACCTGGCACGTCCAAGGTATCACGTCCAGCTACGTAGGAATCTCATACCTCTTGAGTCTGTTATCATGATATCACCAAGTCCAGGTGGCACCTTATCCCTCGAACCTTGGCCTAGTAAATCATGCTCGACCACCCAAGAGTCACATGCTCCCTAGTCCTGTCAACAAGAAACCTTATCCTTAAATATTACACCCAACTACATAAAGGTATCATACTCTCTAGGTCCATGATGTGATTCATCAGCCTCTCAGTTCCTAGACCTCAACCCACAACAACCACAAAACTCAAACCACAGAGCCTCTACTCTGCACAACACGGTCCCTATTGGACCAAATCGACAATACTAAATCTATGGAGCCACTGCTCCAAAATACAATGCCTCATAGGTGCAACCACCACAATCTCCTCTGGACCAGAGCCTGATTTCCTAAATCAGGGCTCACCAAAACCTAAAGCAAACACCATATTATGTTGTACTGCCCAGCACCAAGTAGTCAATACTGGCCACAAGTAGTCCATTGAAGTGCAACCAATGGTGTCTGTACTACCACGAAGTCACCATCCTGGGAGGAGCAAGCCCATCTTGTAGTCCAACCACACAAAAAGGACTGGTCACAATGCCAACCATATATGAAGGTTGTCTACTCTTGAGACATCACCAGTTAATGGAGAACGTGCTCTACCTGTCTGGCTTCTCACATGGTCCACCCATTCGCCGTCCTAGCTCAGTGCTCGAATGCCTATGGCTCCTCACCCCCAAGCTCTGGCAACATCTCAAGTCTCAACACCTGGCACGTCCACGGTATCACGTCCAGCTACGTAGGAATCTCATACCTCTCGAGTCCGTTATCATGATATCACCAAGTCCAGGTGGCACCTTATCCCTCGAACCTTGGCCTAGTAAATCATGCTCGACCACCCAAGAGTCACATGCTCCCTGGTCCTGTCAACAAAAACCTTATCCTTAAACATTACACCCAACTACATAAAGGTATCATACTCTCTAGGTCCATGATGTGATTCATCAGCCTCTCAGTTCCTAGACCTCAACCTTAGCCTCATGAATAATAATCCAAGAGTATCATACCTCTAGGATCCGATGAACACTTGCCTACAATCTCTTAGTCTCCACAAATAGAAAACACTTTCCAAAACCTTTCGCAAACTGATGTATTTCCTTTCGAAAACTCTTTTCAAAACCATTTCGAAATCCTTTAAACAACTTTCCAAGACACCACAAAACACCATGCTAGAAGTGGCACGAAACTCAAAATCCAAAATCACACTCTAAACATAGCCTTGATAGCTCCTTTGTTAGGCCCAAAAAGCCATAGATCCAGATTAGTATTTTTGGTCAGATATTTTAATAGAATTTTGGATCGTTGGACATTGAGTTCCCTATGTTTATTGTAAAATGTATTTCGAGCAGTGTTCTGCACTGGTAATGTGGGTGTGACCATGCTTTCTTGGGACCCGGCATGGAGTCACGCTAGAGGGAGGAGGCCACAGCCATGCCAAGATGGCGAAGGCGTAAGATAGGATAAAACGAAAAGAAAAGGAGTCACCACCTAGTCTTTTAAGGGAAAGACGAGGAAAACCACAAACACATCACAAAAGATGAATGCATGAGATGCAAATGTGAAGGCCAGATGTCTGCAAACCATAGGATGGGTAAGGATTCCTATTACGCACGGGGAATGTGTTAGGCACCCCCGTACGCCCGAGAAACTCTATCTTTCTAGTCCAATTCACTTGCTAGAGGCTGAATGGATGTTTGCTAAACCTAGATTGTGCTTTAATCATGCTATTATGAATGCCAAGTTGAGACTAGATGGATGTGTAAGATGGTATGCAAAAACTGAGAAGAAATCCACATGAAATATCAAAATCACGAAAACGACACGGCAAAGAAAATCACATGAAATGATAAGGTCTTTGGCGAGAATGGCTTGGAAAATCATACAGACCTCAAGAGAATCAAAGTTACAATCAACTCAACTCATTAGAATTGTAGAAAACGTCATGGAAATTCGAACGAAAAAATTGCAAAGAAATCCATGCAAAATAGGTAAATTGTGACATGTGAAGCAATTCACATAAAAGGGTAGTGTTTTTGGACAAAAGGCTCTAGGAAACCACACTGGCATCAAGAACATCAAAAATGCAACCAACGTAAATCATCAGAATCATGGAAAACATAGCAGAAGTCGAGATGGAAAAATTGCAAAGAAATCCACGTAAAACGATCAAATGCGGCATATGAAGAAAATAACATAAAATGACAGTTTTTTTGGAAAGAATGTTATAGAAAATCACATTGATATCAAAATGATCAAGAGTGGGGTCTACCCGAGTCATTGAAATTAGGGAAAAGGTCGTGAAATTCAAAAAGGAGAAATAATCCGCAAGTGGGCCAATGTGGGCCTTTCGGTCAATTAGAGTATGCCCTCAGGCAATGAAATCTAAATCAAATCGAAAAATAAAATCGAAAAATCTAAAATGTAGGAGTAAAGGAAATCAATTCGAATGTTGGGTGAAGAATTCTGAAAACAGGCTAGAGAAAAAATCTACGGAAAAACACATGAGATGTGGGCTTGCTCAAAATGGATGACATGACATGAAAACTAAGCAAAATGCATGAAAATGTGCTTAAATGTGTAAAAGATGCTGAGGAATGACTTAGACAAAGATTATGCATGACTTAATGTAAGAACTAACATGGATGTGCATGAATTGTTGGCATAGGGGCAACTTGGTTATTTTAATGGCCAAATGTGATAAATGCATGTATGGAGATGATGCATGGTCTGAGATATGCCAAAATGTATGAGAAATGTCATGAAAAATTATTTGCAAGAAAACATGAAAACAACAAGGTCTCAAAAACAATAAAATGATGTAAATACAGTAAAGGACAAGCACAAGGACCAAAATGCAAAATTCACAAAAAATGTGATTTGACATGTTTTCACAGTCATCTTAAGCATATGCATTCTGAGCAGACAAGCATACACACAATAGACCATTAGCAAGTAGGAAACCTAGAATGACTGAGTTCTTCGGGCGCATGGGGGTGCCTAACCCCTTCCCCATGCGTAACAAGAATCCTTACCCTTTCTCTAGCCCACAATGGCCAAGTGTTACATCCATTAGGCACAGAGCATGCATATGTTTTCTTCTCCTTGGTTTCTTTTGGTTTTTTCCTTTGTGTTTGGTTTTCCTCGTCTTTCCATTAAAAGACTAGGTGGCGACTCCTTTTTCTTATCCTTTTCTTATCTTTCCTTGGTGTTTCCGAGCCCAGTCTTCTTCTCCGGATTCACCATCTTCGCCGTGACCGTATCGGGACTCCTCATATGCTTCCACGCACCTAGGAGAGCCGTGTAGTGTTCCACCGACATGGTCACATTAGGAAATGACCTAATAAAAGGTCTGAGCTTTGTGAAACCCTAAACACAAGACTACTAGACCTAAAATTGCACCTAGATCTATGAAAAGTAAATGAAGAAGGGAATGAGAATCTCACATTGTACGGTAGGTTGGCTCAAAAGATGGTCTCACCATGATTGCCAACTTTCTATGGATATGGATTTTGGGTGTTGATGAAGTTGTCGGTGCTTCCACGTACATAGACGGCTAATGTGATCGCCACATATTGATTTATAAAATCGACTGACAAGGTGCCTATGGGAGATGAGATTGTGAATCCTCGACTCATTAGATCAGCAATATGATGTTGTCCAACAGCGTCCTCGTGTTATGTGATGTAGTCCTTCAAAACAATTGAAAATATACCTAGATTAATTTGGGTGTGTAATAAATGATATGAAAAAACGATGAAATGCATAAACAAACAAAAGCGATCTTGATCCAGGGGTGGTTCCCCGCATGCAAATGCAATGCCTATCTAAAGGAATAATATGATGAATAATAAAAAACGGAAATAAGAAGAATAGATACTTGAGGATAAGTATTTGGGAGATGTTAATGAAGATCGTCGTCGTGTCCACTCACTTCAACGATCTTTGTGATCACCACTTGCCCTTTGCTTGTATCGGCTGACAAGACGCCTATGGACGCTGGGTTGACTTATTAATGTGGGTTCTTGGTTCACTAGATCGACGGCAAGGTGTTGTCTAGCGACGTCTCGTGCGACGTAGTATTCTTATCTTTCAAAACAAACAAGACAAAAAGAAAGAAAATAGGACTGGATTAGACTAGGTGTAGTAAACGATAACAAAAGAAAAAAATGAACAACATAAATTGTGACACTTAGGCCAGATTATCCATTTTTAATTGTAAATTACGTAATTAATTGTAATATTGTAAAAATGGTTTATTAATGGATAATCTGTTGTTTCTTGTGATTGTGAGGTTTGGTTGATTTTCTGTGTACTTGTTTGTGTTGTGAGACCAATGTGGGGTGCTATTTGAGGATGCACAGTTGTCTCGATTTACGTGCCTATCTTTTTCCCTTTTCTTTCTTTCCTTTTCTCCCTTTTTCCACACGATCCTTCACCTTCATCTTCTCCTTTCTTCCTCTTCTCTCACGAACCTTTGCCTCCAAAGCTCCACCCATGTCGCCCCATCCCCTTCGACGTGAAGGTGATGGGATTGGAGGCCGGAGTGATGCGGGGAGGAGGGAAAGATGAAAAGGGTGGAGGTGGAAAGGAAGGAGTCGAGTGGGAGAAAGGGGAGAACAGTGTCGCTTGGGAAAGGACGTGAAACCAGAGGTGTGCGCCATTGCTGAGGGTCACCAAGGCTTTGCCAGAGTGTAGGGGAGGTCGCCGAAGTGCTGCTTGAAGCACACGACCCCTTTTCCTCTCTTGTTTTGCATTCCTAGCTTAATGTGCATGATGCATGAAAATGATGAATAAAACATGATAAATCATGAAAAAAATGATAGAAAAGTGTGTAATGGATTGTATGAAGTGTTTATGTAGAGATCATGAGGTTAGGATGGATTTTCATGGATTTATACGTGTTTTTGGCAAGTAAGCTACAGTAACTCAAAATGAGATTTATGCCTTCATGAATTTAGTGTGAATAGCATGCTTAATAAAATGGAGAATCGTTTGAGGGGTTTTGAAGTCAACTCAATGGTCTACACCACAGTTTTATTCATATTTTATGATGTATGTTAGAGGGGTCTGACGGAGGTTCCCATTTTCGACGAAATGATTGGGTTGAAACCAGGGAGGTGTTCTGGACACAAGTAATTTGGCATGCCCAACTGGGTTCGGCATACCGATTCCTTGTTAGTTTACAGCCAGGCCCCTGGTTTTGGTAGACCAAAAACACTCAATCGATTGAAACAAAGGGTTTTGATATACCGAAAGGATTTGGTATACCAAATTAGAGATTTTCGGTGTACTGAACTTGATTTTGGTCTGTCGATTTTATCCCTGGCCCATATGAATAAATATGTATGAGAAATGGAAATGAAAGGTTTTAAATGGATAATGAGTATGTGATAATGGTGTTTTCCCCATGTAAATGTCATGGAGGAATATGGAATCCAAATAAGTGAATCTGGAAATGGTTTTGGGTTTGAAGCCCTAAAAATGAATAAAAGTGATTAAATTAGTGGTTTAGTGTGGTTTTGGGCATGAGACCCAATTTGTGGTTTTAAAAGTATGGTTTTACAAGATTTTGATTTGGGACCCTAGTAAAGGATCATGTGTTACATGGAAAAGATTCCTGCAACGAAAGAATAAGATGAAAATGGTTTTGAAAGAAAAACCTAAGAGTTTTGAAAATGAAATAATAATAATGTGTTGTGGAGTCATAGGGATTGGTGTCGACAATATGGTAGGAGAATGATACTCCAAAGAAACCAATTGTCAGATGCGACTGTGGTTACCAGAGTGGGACTATGAGGGGTTGGTGTCAGTAAATTGATAAGATATCAATTGTCAGATACGACTGTGGTCACCGAGCTTGAGACGGTGTAGGCTGAGCCTAGTATATGAACCAAGTGTTCAGGTCACCGATGGGACGTCAAAAAATGATGTATCCCTGTGCATATGAAAAGAAATTGAGGCCAGTTGGCCGAAACGGTGTCCTCCCGCATGGGGAACTTCACCACGACAGTGCAGGGAGGTAGGGACTGCTTGTGCGCCTGGTTACCCCTGATCAAGGTAACATCAATAAGAAAAGTAGAAATGAATAATAAAAGTGTATAGATTTGTGAAAATGAAAAGATGTGGTTTGGCTAGGATTGGGCTTGTGTTTGGTCCTAAAATCCTAGAGATAAATGAGAATTGTGTTTTAACCAGTTACTAGCCAATGTTTGTGGTTTTGGTTTTGAGCATCGAGAGGCATTGTGTTTTAAACTGGACCTGGTCGAGAATATGGATTTCTCAGAATAAGAGAAAGGTTTTGAAAATGCATAAAATAAGAAAAGATGAGTTTTGGGAAAGAATATGGTTTTGGAAACAAATTTCCAAATATTTTAAAAGAAAAGAGAATGTGAACTTTTGAAAAGAGTATGGTTTTGGGAACAAATTCCCAAGTGATTTTAAAGGAAAAGGAAATGATGTTTTCAAATGGATTTTCAAAAGAAAACCATGTTTTGTAAATTAAAAGTATTGTTTTGTGGTTTTTGTCAAGTGTTGTTTTGTGGTTTTTGTCAAGTGTTGTTTTGTGTGTATTTGGGGTGCGTATTGGGTGACTTAGTTGTCACTCTCATGTGTTTTGGTTGGTTTTCAGGTGCAGGTTGGGTGCAGTCTAGTTCCGATGCCATAGTTGGAGCCACTAGGCACACATGGTTTCCTGAAGGTGAGCCTTAGTTAGTTATAGTTATTTAATTGATGTTGCAATTAGTGTAATTT
Organism: Posidonia australis; assembly: GCA_024699735.1. Classification (NCBI taxonomy): domain Eukaryota; kingdom Viridiplantae; phylum Streptophyta; class Magnoliopsida; order Alismatales; family Posidoniaceae; genus Posidonia; species Posidonia australis. The sequence continues at coordinate 12,969 of JAMKQA010028038.1, forward strand.
GCTTATGATATTGTGATTTAGGTAACGTACCTGGGTTTAGGGCATTACAGAGTGGTACGCCTCCTCACGGTGTTCTCCAAACAATGCTTAGGGGGCAGTGTCATACCTCCATACTCGACAACACCCGAGCCTCAGTGCTCACAGTGACAATAGGAGTATCATACCTCCCCGTTATGTTACAGGACACCTTAACTTATGGACCACAACCCTAGCCTTGAGACGATAGTGAGGGAGTCTCATACCTTGAAGACCCAACGACCCTCAACCTCAGGTATCTCGACCCTCAACCTCAGGTATCTCGACCCTCGACCTCAAGCAGGGAGATGTGGCCAACCACCCGAGAATGTCATCATATTCCTTGGTCCCGACGACACAGTCTCATAGTGCCTTGGCCATCACACAGAAAGCCAGGAAAACCATTTTCCAAAACAAACCAACACATCTCTTCTGAAAACCATTTTCAAAACCATTTTATATCTTTGGAAACTCTTTCAAAACCTCAACATAATGGCACATCAGGTGTCCCACGAGACCACCACTGATGGCCCACGATCCCATCTCAAATGGGCAAAACAAACCAATCTGGAAAGCCACTACATTCAAATGCTTTTTTACCAGAAAACCATAAAAATACCTCCAAAAAGCCCTGCCAAACCCATGCATGTGGACCACGCGTCTAGCCCATGCCCTAAGTATTTTCATATGAACACGACCAGAGTTTGGATTAGGGGCCAGAACCGTTGCCGGAACCACTCATGTGATCCACGCAATCGGCCTACGTCCCCAATTTTCTGTCAAAATTCAAACAGCCTGCAGCAGGGGACCCAAAAATCACCCGAAGTGGAAACCAAAGGCGGACCTAGCAAACAAACCCTAAAAATTTCGAATAAAACATATTCAGTAGACCCTCGAGTCTACTCCAAAACCTAATAAACAAAACTGAAATCCATTCATCACACACTAAGATATAAATTTGAAAGCACAAAGGGTCAAAAGGAACTAAATCTCAACAACCACCATAAATACCACAATAAATTTCCAAAAATTAAGAAACATTAAATTTAACCTAGATTACATGCATCCTAGGCAATCCTACCATTTTACATTATTTCTACACATTAAATTGGGGGTACGTACTTGAAATAAGCTCCGGTGACTCAACATGCAATCCAACCAGCCTCAGACCTCCACCGACGACCACGATGTCGACGAGAGCTTCCACGACTTCTAGAGCTCTAGCCACGCCAACGCCGAGCCACCACAGAGCCTCCGACTCTCACACACACACACACTCTCTCTCACTGATGCATGGAACAAAGGTGGAAAGAATGGGGGGAAGACAGGTAGGGAAAGAAGGGGGTGGGGGGAGGGAGAGGGATGAGGAGTAAGGGAAGGAGAGGTGGGGGAGGAAAGGTGTGTGCCGAGGAGGAGGAGAAGAAAAAAGGAGAGGACAGACGACGTGCGAGGGAGGAGCGTGGCGCACGCGGGCTTATAAAGCCATGCACACGCAGTAGCTAGATGCATACGCACCTATGTGTTCCAGCTATCGGTACACCATACTGTTGGATACTAAAGCTTCTCTAGAGGGGGGGTGAATAGAGATTTTCCGGTTTTAGTTATGTCTTTGGAATATGTTATGCTATTTAAGAATTTAACACACAATACAATCAATCGCAAAGACAATAGATTTATAGTGGTTCAGCCAACCCCGGCCTAGTCCACTCCTCAAGCTCC
>JAMKQA010028040.1:0-13312 GCA_024699735.1 Posidonia australis
CGGGCGCGAAATCCTCTTGTTGACCTCTTGACCATTTGGTCGAGGTCTTCCCACTTATTGACCACTTGACCTTTTGGTCGAGGTCTTCCCTTGCCTTCCTTTGATTTTGTGGGCACGAAATCCTCTTATTGACCTCATGACCATTTGGTCGAGGTCTTCCCTTGCCTTCCATGGATTTCGCGAGCGCGAAATCCTCTTGTTGACCTCTTGACCATTTGGTCGAGGTCTTCCCTTGCCATCTTTGGATTTCGCTGGCGCGAAATCCTCTTGTTGACCTCATGACCATTTGGTCGATGTCTTCTCGAGGTCTTCCCTGTTGTTGACCTCTTGACCATCAGGTTGAGGTCTTCCCTTGCCTTCCACGGATTTCGCGGGTGCGAAATCCTCTTGTTGACCTCTTGACCATTTGGTCAAGGTCTTCCCTTGCTATCCTTGGATTCCGCGGGTGCGAACCCGCGAAATCCTCTTGTTGCCCTCCAGACCATTTGGTCGAGGTATTCTCTTGCCTTCCTTGGATTTCGCAGGCACGAAATCTCCTTGTTGACCTCTTGACCATTTTGTCGAGGTCTTCCCTTGCCTTCCTTGGATTTCGTGGGCGTGAAATCCTCTTGTTGACCGCTTGACCATTTGGTCGAGGTCTTCCCACTTGTTGACCTCTTGATCATTTCGTCGAGGTCTTCCATCTTGTGGACCTCTTGACCATTTGGTCGAGGTCTTCCCTTTCCTTTCTTGGATTTCGCAGGCACGAAATTCTCTTGTTGACCTCTTGGCCATTTGGTCGAGGTCTTCCCTTGTCTTCCTTGGATTTCGCTGGCGCAAAATTCTCTTGTCGACCTCTTGACCATTTGGACGAGGTCTTCCCTTGAATTCCTTCAGTTTCGCGGGCGCAGAATCCTCATGTTGACCCCTTGACCATTTGGTAGTGGTCTTCCCGCCCACGAAATCCTCTTGTTGACCTTTTGACCACTTGGTCGAGGTCTTCCTACATGTTAACCACTTGACCATTTGGTCGAGGGCATCCCTCTTGTTGACCTCTTGAACATTTGGTTGAGTTCTTCCCTCTTGTTGACCTCTTGACTATTTGGTGGAGGGCTTCCCACTTGTTGACCTCTTGACCATTTGGTCGAGGTCATCCCACTTGTTGACCTCTTGACCATTTGGTCGAGGTCTACCCTCTTGTTGACCGCTTGACCATCTGGTCGAGGTCTTCCCGTGCCTTCCATGGAATTCGCGGGTGCGAAATCCTCTTGTTGACCTCTTGACCATTTGGTCGAGGTCTTCCCTTGCCATCCATGGATTTCGCATTTGCGAACCAGCGAAATCCTCTTCTTGACCTCCAGACCATTTGGTCGAGGTATTCTCTTGCCTTCCTTGGATTTCACTGGCACGAAATCCTCTTGTTGACCTCTTGACTATTTGGTCGAGGTCTTCCCTTGCCTTCCTTGGATTTCGTGGGCGTGAAATCCTCATGTTGACCTCTTGACCATTTGGTCGTGGTCTTCCCTTGCATTGCCGCGAAATCCTCTTGTTGACCCCTTGAACATTTGGTTGAGGTCTTCCCTTTTGTTGACCTCTTGATCATTTGGTCGAGGTCTTCCCACTTGTTGACCTCTTGACCATTTGGTCGAGGTATTCCCTTGCCTTCCTTGGATTTCGCAGGCGCGAAGTTCTCGTGTTGACCCCCTGACAATTTGGTCGAGGTCTTCCCTCTTGTTGACCTCCTGACCATTTGGTTGAGGTCTTCCCTTGCCATCCTTGGATTTCGCAGGCACAAAATCCTCTTATTGACCTCTTGACCATTTGGTTGAGGTCTTCTCTTGCCATCCTTGGATTTCGCAGGTGCGAAATCCTCCTATTGCTTCCATGACCATTTGGTCGAGGTCTTCCCTTGCCTTCCTTGGATTTCACCGGCGTGACATCCTCTTGTTGACCTCTTGACCATTTGGTCGAGGTCTTCCCTTGCCTTCCTAGGATTTCGCAGGTTCGAAATCCTCTTGTGACCTCTTGACCATTTGGTCGAGGTCTTCCTTTGCCTTCCTTTGATTTCGCGGGCGCAAAATCCTCTTGTTGACCTCTTGACCATTTGGTCGAGTTCTTCCTTTGCCTTCCTTGGATTTCGCGGGCGTGGAATCCTCTTGTTGAACTCTTGACCATTTCGTCGAGGTCTACCCATGCCTTCCATGGATTTGTTGGGCACGGAATCCTCTTGTTAACCTCTTGACCATTTTGTCGAGGTCTTCCCTTGCCTTCCTTGGATTTCGCGGGCGCGAAATCCTCTTGTCGACCTCTAGACCATTTGGTCGAGATGTTCCCTTTTGTTGACCACTTAACCATTTGGTTGAGGTCATCCCTTGCCATCCTTGGCTGTCGCAGGCGCGAAATCCTCTTGTTGACCACTTGACCATTTGGTCGAGGTCATCACTTGCCTTCCTTGGATTTCGCGGGCGCGAATTCCTCTTGTTGACCTCTTGACCATTTGGTCGTGGTCTTCCCTTGCCTTCCTTGGATTTCGCGGGTGCGAAATCTTCTTGTTGACCGCTTGACCATTTGGTCAAGGTGTTCCCTTTTGTACACCTCTTGACCAGTACGTCGAGGTCCTCCCTTGCCATCCTTGGATGTCGCGGGCGCGAAATCCTCCATTGACCACCTGACCAGTGGGTCGAGGTCTTCCTTCTTGTTGACCACTGGACCAAATGGTCGAGGTCTTCCCTTGCCTTCCTTGGATTACGCAGGCACGAAATCTCGCATTGACCTCTTGACCATTTGGTCAAGACTTCCCTTGCCATACTTGGATTTCACGGGCGAGAAATCCACTTGTTGACCTCCTGACCAGTACGTCGAGGTCCTCCCTTGCCAGCCATGGATGTCGCGGGCGCGAAAATCTCTTGTTGACCTCTAGACCATCGTTGGATTTCGTTGGCGCGAAATCCTCTTGTTGACCTCTTGACCATTTGGTCGAGCTGTTCTCGAGGTCTACCCTCTTGTTGACCTCTAGACCATCTGGTTGAGGTCTTCCCTTGAGTTCCACGGATTTCGCGGGTGCGAAATCCTCTATTTGACCTCTTGACCATTTCGTCGAGGTCTTCCCTCTTGTTGACCTCTTGACCAATTGGTCGAGGTCTTCCCTCTTGTTGACCTCATGACCAATTGGTCGAGGTCTTCCCTTTCCTTCCATGGATTTCGCTGGTGCGAAATCCACTTGTTGACCACTTGACCAATTGGTCGAGGTCTTCCTTCTTGTTGACCTCTTGACCATTTGGTCGAGGTTTTCCCTTGCTTTCCATGGATCTCGTGGGCGCGAAATCCACTTGTTGACCTCTTGACCATTTGGTCGAGGTCTTCCCTTGCCTTCCTTGGATTTCGCGGGCGCGAAATCCTCTTGTTGACCTCTTCACCATTAGGTCGAGGTCTTCCCTTGCCATCCTTGGATTTCGCAGGCGCGAAATCCTCTTGTTGAACTCCTGACCAGTTGGTCGAGGTCTACTCGAGGTCATCCCTCTTGTTGACCTCCAGACGATAAGGTCGAGGTCTTCCCTAGCCTTCCTTGGATTTTGCGAGCGCGAAATCCTCTCGTTGACCTCTTGACCATTTGGTCAAGGTCTTCCCTTGCCATCCTTGGATTTCATGGTTGCGAAATCCTCTTGTTGACCTCCTGACCATTTGGTCGAGGTCTTCTCTTACAATCCATGGATTTCGCTGGCGCGAAAATCTTTTCTTGACCTCTTGACCATCTAATCGAGGTCTTCCCATGCCTTCCTTGGATTTCATGGGCGCGAAATCCTCTTGTTGACCTCTTGACCGTTTGGTTGAGGTCTTCCCCGTTAATCACCTTTTGACCATTTGGTGGAGGTCTTCCCTCTTCTTGACCTCTTGACCATATGGTCGTGGTCTTCTCTTGCTTTCCTTGGATTTCGCGGGTGCGAAATACTCCTGTTGTCCTCTTGACCATTTGGTCGAGGTCTTCCCTCTTATTGACCTCTTGACCATTTGGTCGAGGTCTTCCCTCTTATTGACCTCTTGACCAATTGGTCGAGGTCTTCCCCGGCCTTCCTTGGATTTCGCAGGCGCGAAATCCTCATGTCGACCTCTTGACCATTTGGTCGAGATCTTCCCTTTTGTTGACCTCTTGACCATTTGGTCGAGATCTTCCCTTTTGTGGACCTCTTGACCATTTCGCCGAGGTCTTCACTTGCCTTCTTTTGATTTCGCGGGCGCGAAATCCTCTTGTTGACCTCTAGACCATTTCGTCGAGGTCTTCCCTTGCCTTCCTTGGATTTCGCAAGCGCGAAATCCTCTTGCAGACCTCTTGACCATTTAGTCGAGGTCTTCCCTCTTGTTGACCTCTTGACCATTTGGTCGAGGTCTTCCCTTGCCTTCCTTGGATTTCGCGGGTGCGAAATCCACTTGTTGACCTCCTGACCATTTGGTCGACGTCATCCCTTTTGTAGACCTCTTGACCATTTTGTCGAGGTCTTCCCTTGCTTTCTTTGGATTTCGCGGGCGTAAAATCCTCTTGTTGACCTCTTGACCACTTGGTCGAGGTCTTCCCTTGCCTTCTTTGGATTTCGTGGGCGTGAAATCCTCTTGTTGACCACTTGACCGTTTGGTCGAGGTCTTCCTTTGCCATCCTTTGATTTCGCGGGAGCGAAATCCTCTTGTTGACCTCCTGACCAGTTGGTCGAGGTCATCCCTCTTGTTGACCTCCGGACGATATGGTCGAGGTCTTCCCTTGCCTTCCTTGGATTTTGCGAGCGCAAAATCCTCTCCTTGACCTCTTGACCATTTGGTCAAGGTCTTCCCTTGCCATCCTTGGATTTCATGGGTGCGAAATCCTCTTGTTGACCTCCAGACCATTTGGTCGAGGTCCTCTCTTGCAATCCATGGATTTCGCTGGCGCGAAAATCTTTTGTTGACCTCTTGACCATCTAATCGAGGTCTTCCCATGCCTTCCTTGGATTTCGTGGGTGCGAAATCCTCTTGTTGACCTCTTGACCGTTTGGTTGAGGTCTTCCCCTTTAATCACCTTTTGACCATTTGGTGGAGGTCTTCCCTCTTGTTGAGCTCATGACCATATGGTCGTGGTCTTCTTTTGCTTTCCTTGGATTTCGCGGGTGCGAAATACTCCTGTTGTCCTCTTGACCATTTGGTCGAGGTCTTCCCTCTTATTGACCTCTTCACCATTTGGTCGAGGTCTTCCCTCTTATTGACCTCTTGACCAATTGGACGAGGTCTTCCCTTGCCGTCCTAGGATTTCGCGGGCGCGAAATCCTCATGTTGACCTCTTGACCATTTGGTCGAGATCTTCCCTTTTGTTGACCTCTTGACCTTTTCGCCGAGGTCTTCTCTTGCCTTCTTTGGATTTCGTGCCCGCGAAATCCTCTAGTTGACCTCTAGACTATTTGGTCGAGGTCTTCCCTTGCCTTCCTTGGATTTCGCAGGCGCGAAATCCTCTTGCAGACCTCTTGACCATTTTGTCAAGGTCTTCCCTCTTGTTGACCTCTTGACCATTTGATAGAGGTCTTCCCTTGCCTTCCTTGGATTTCGCGGGTGTGAAATCCACTTGTTGACCTCCTGACCATTTCGTCGACGTCTTCCCTTTTGTTGACCTCTTGACCATTTTGTCGAGGTCTTCCCTTGCTTTCTTTGGATTTCGCGGGCACAAAATCCTCTTGTTGACCTCTTGACCACTTGGTCGAGGTCTTCCCTTGCCTTCCTTGGATTTCGTGGGCGCGAAATCCTCTTGTTGACCACTTGACCGTTTGGTCGAGGTCTTCCTTTGCCATCCTTGGATTTCGCAGGCACGAAATCCACTTGTTGACCTCTTGACCATTAGGTCGAGGTCTTCCCTTGCCATCCTTGGATTTCGCAGGCGCGAAATCCTCTTGTTGACCTCCTGACCAGTTGGTCGAGGTCTACTCGAGGTCATCCCTCTTGTTGACCTCCGGACGATATGGTCGAGGTCTTCCCTTGCCTTCCTTGGATTTTGCGAGAGCGAAATCCTCTCGTTGACCTCTTGACCATTTGGTCAAGGTCTTCCCTTGCCATCCTTGGATTTCATGGGTGCGAAATCCTCTTGTTGACCTCCTGACCATTTGGTCGAGGTCTTCTCTTGCAATCCATGGATTTCGCTGGCGCGAAAATCTTTTGTTGACCTCTTGACCATCTAATCGAGGTCTTCCCATGCCTTCCTTGTATTTCGTGGGCGCGAAATCCTCTTGTTGACCTCTACACCGTTTGGTTGAGGTCTTCCCCTTTAATCACCTTTTGACCATTTGGTGGAGGTCTTCCCTTTTGTTGACCTCTTCACCATATGGTCGTGGTCTTCTCTTGCTTTCCCTGGATTTCGCGGGCGCGAAATCCGCTAGTTGACCTCTTCACCATTTGGTCGAGGTCTTCCCTCTTGTTGACCTCTTGACCAATTGGTCGAGGTCTTCCCTTTCCTTCCTTGGATTTCACTGGTGCGAAATCCACTTGTTGACCACTTGACCATTTGGTCGAGGTCTTCCTTCTTGTTGACCTCTTGACCATTTGGTCGAGGTTTTCCCTTGCTTTCCATGGATCTCGTGGGCGCGAAATCCACTTGTTGACCTCTTGACCATTTGGTCGAGGTCTTCCCTTGCCTTCCTTTGATTTCGCGGGCACGAAATCCTCTTGTTGACCTCTTGACCATTAGGTCGAGGTCTTCCCTTGCCATCCTTGGATTTCGCAGGCGCGAAATCCTCTTGTTGAACTCCTGACCAGTTGGTCGACGTCTGCTCCAGGTCATCCCTCTTGTTGACCTCCGGACGATACGGTCGAGGTCTTCCCTAGCCTTCCTTGGATTTTGCGAGCGCGAAATCCTCTCGTTGACCTCTTGACCATTTGGTCAAGGTCTTCCCTTGCCATCCTTGGATTTCATTGGTGCGAAATCCTCTTGTCGACCTCCTGACCATTTGGTCGAGGTCTTCTCTTGCAATCCATGGATTTCGCTGGCGCGAAAATCTTTTGTTGACCTCTTGACCATCTAATCGAAGTCTTCCCATGCCTTCCTTGGATTTCATGGGCGCGAAATCCTCTTGTTGACCTCTTGACCGTTTGGTTGAGGTCTTCCCCGTTAATCACCTTTTGACCATTTGGTGGAGGTCTTCCCTCTTGTTGACCTCTTGACCATATGGTCGTGGTCTTCTCTTGCTTTCCTTGGATTTCGCTGGTGCGAAATACTCCTGTTGTCCTCTTGACCATTTGGTCGAGGTCTTCCCTCTTATTGACCTCTTGACCAATTGGTCGAGGTCTTCCCTTGCCTTCCTTGGATTTCGCGGGAGAGAAATCCTCATGTTGACCTCTTGACCATTTGGTCGAGATCTTCCCTTTTGTTGACCTCTTGACCATTTCGCCGAGGTCTTCTCTTGCCCGCGAAATCCTCTTGTTGACCTCTAGACCATTTGGTCGAGGTCTTCACTTGCCTTCCTTGGATTTCGTAGGTGCGAAATCCTCTTGCAGACCTCTTGACCAGTTAGTCGAGGTCTTCCCTCTTTTTGACCTCTTGACCATTTGGTCGAGGTCTTCCCTTGCCTTCCTTGGATTTCGCTGGTGCGAAATCCACTTGTTGACCTCCTGACCATTTGGTCGACGTCTTCCATTTTGTTGACTTCTTGACCATTTTGTCGAGGTGTTCCCTTGCTTTCTTTGGATTTCGCCGGCGCAAAATCCTCTTGTTGACCTCTTGACCATTTGGTCGAGGTCTTCCCTTGCCTTCCTTGGATTTCGTGGGCACGAAATCCTCTTGTTGACCACTTGACCATTTGGTCGAGGTCTTCCTTTGCCATCCTTGGATTTCGCGGGCGCGAAATCCTCTTGTTGACCTCTTGACCATTAGGTCGAGGTCTTCCCTTGCCATCCTTGGATTTCGCAGGCGTGAAATCCTCTTGTTGACCTCCTGACCAGTTGGTCGAGGTCCACTCGAGGTCATCCCTCTTGTTGACATCCGGACGATATCGTCGAGGTCTTCCCTTGCCTTCCTTGGATTTTGCGAGCGCGAAATCCTCTCGTTGACCTCTTGACCATTTGGTCAAGGTCTTCCCTTGCCATCCTTGGATTTCATGGGTGCGAAATCCTCTTGTTGACCTCCTGACCATTTGGTCGAGGTCTTCTCTTACAATCCATGGATTTCACTGGCGCGAAAATCTTTTGTTGACCTCTTGACCATCTAATCGAGGTCTTCCCATGCCTTCCTTGGATTTCGTGGGCGCGAAATCCTCATGTTGACCTCTTGACCGTTTGGTTGAGGTCTTCCCCTTTAATCACCTTTTAACCATTTGGTGGAGGTCTTCCCTCTTGTTGACCTCTTGACCATATGGTCATGGTCATCTCCTGCTTTCCTTGGATTTTGCTGGTGCGAAATACTCCTGTTGTCCTCTTGACCATTTCGTCGAGGTCTTCCCTCTTATTGACCTCTTGACCATTTGGTCGAGGTCTTCCCTCTTATTGACCTCTTGACCAATTGGTCGAGGTCTTCCCTTGCCTTCCTAGGATTTCGCGGGCGCGAAATCCTTATGTTGACCTCTTGACCATTTGGTCGAGATCTTCCCTTTTGTTGACCTCTTGACCATTTGGTCGAGATCTTCCCTTTTGTGGACCTCTTGACCATTTTGCCGAGGTCTTCTCTTGCCTTCTTTGGATTTCACGGGCGCGAAATCCTCTTGTTGACCTCTTGACCGTTTGGTTGAGGTCTTGCCCTTTAATCACCTTTTGACCATTTGGTGGAGGTCTTCCCTCTTATTGACCTCTTGACCATATGGTCGTGGTCTTCTCTTGCTTTCCTTGGATTTCGCGGGTGCGAAGTACTCCTGTTGTCCTCTTGACCATTTCGTCGAGGTCTTCCCCCTTATTGACCTCTTGACCATTTGGTCGAGGTCTTCCCTCTTATTGACCTCTTCACCAATTGGTCGAGGTCTTCCCTTGCCTTCCTTGGATTTCGCGGGCGCGAAATCCTCATGTTGACCTCTTGACCATTTGGTCGAGATTTTCCCTTTTGTTGACCTCTTGACCATTTCGCCGTGGTCTTCTCTTGCCTTCTTTGGATTTCGCGGGCGCGAAATCCTCTTGTTGACCTCTAGACCATTTGGTCGAGGTCTTCGCTTGCCTTCCTTGGATTTCGCAGGCGTGAAATCCTCTTGCAGACCTCTTGACCAGTTAGTGGAGGTCTTCCCTCTTGTTGACCTCTTGACCATTTGGTCGAGGTCTTCCCTTGCCTTCCTTGACTTTTGCTGGTGCGAAATCCACTTGTTGACCTCCTGACCATTTGGTCGACGTCTTCCCTTTTGTAGACCTCTTGACCATTTTGTCGAGGTCTTGCCTTGCTTTCTTTGGATTTCGCGCGCGCAAAATCCTCTTGTTGACCTCTTGACCACTTGGTCGAGGTCTTCCCTTGCCTTCCTTGGATTTCATGGGAGCGAAATCCTCTTGTTGACCACTTGACCGTTTGGTCAAGGTCTTCCTTTGCCATCCTTGGATTTCGCGGGCGCGAAATCCTCTTGTTGACCTCTTGACCATTTGGTCGATTTCTTCTGGAGGTCTTCGCTCTTATTGACCTCTGGACCATCTGGTCGAGGTCTTCCCTTGCCTTCCTTGGATTTCCTTGGCGCGAAATCCTCATGTTGACCTCTTGACCTTTTGGTCGAGGTCTTCCCTTGCCTTCCTTGGATTTCACGGGTGGGAAATCCACTTGTTGACCTCCAGATCATTTGGTCGAGGTCTTCTCTGGCCTTCCTTGGATTTCGTTGGCGCGAAAATCTCTTGTTGACCTCTTGACCACTTGGTCGAGGTCTTCCCTTGCCTTCCATGGATTTCGCGGGTGTGAAATCCTCTTGTTGACCTCTTCACCATTTGGTCGAGGTCTTCCCTTGCCTTCCCTCGAAATCCTCTTGATGACCCCTAGACCATTTGGTCGAGGTCTTCCCTCTTGTTGACCTCTTGTCCATTTGGTCGAGGTCTTCCCTCTTATTGACCTCTTGACCATTTGGTCGTGGTCTTCCCATGCCTTCCTTGGATTTTGGGGGTGCGGAATCCTCTTGTTGACCTCTTGACCATTTCATTGAGGTCTTCCCTTGCCTTCCTTGGATTTCGCGAGCACGAAATCCTCTTGTTGACCTCTTGACAATTTGGTCGAGGTCTTCCCGTGCCTTCCTTGGATTTCGCTGGCGCGAAATTATCTTGTAGACCTCTTGACCATCTAATCGAGGTCTTCCCATGCTTCCTTGGATTTCGTGGGCGCGAAATCCTCTTGTTGACCTTTTGACCATTTGGTCGAGGTCTTCCCTCTTGTTGACCTCTTGACCATATGGTCGTGGTCTTCTCTTGCTTTCCTTGGATTTCGCGGGTGCGAAATACTCTTGGTGACCTCTTGACCATTTGGTCGAGGTCTTCCCATGCCATCCTTGGATTTCGCAGGCGACAAATCTGCTTGTTGACCTCTTGACCATTTGGACGAGGTCTTCTCTTGCCTTCCTTGGATTTAACGGGCGTGAAATCCTCTTGTTGACCTCTTGACCATTTGGTCGAGATCTTCCCTTTTATTGACCTCTTGACCATTTGGTCGTGGTATTCTCTTACCTTCTTTGGATTTCGCGGGCACGAAATCCTCTTGTTGACCACTTGACCATTTGGTCGAGGTCTTCCCATGCCTTCCTTGGATTTCTCAGGTGAGAAATTCTCTTGTTGACCTCTTGACCATTTAGTTGAGGTCTTCCCGTTAGCTGACCTCTTGACCATTTGATCGAGGTCTTCCCATGCCTTCCTTGGATTTCGCGGGCGTGAAATCCACTTGTTGACCTCCTGACCATTTGGCCAATGTCATCCCTTTTGTTGACCTCTTGACCATTTCGTCGAGGTCTTCCCTTGCTTTCATTGGATTTCGCTGGCGCAAAATCCTCTTGTTGACCTCTTGGCCATTTGGTCAAGCTCTTCCCATGCCTTCCTTGGATTTCGTGGGCACGAAATCCTCTTGTTGACCTCTTGACCATTTGGTCGAGGTCTTCCTTTACCACCCTTGGATTTCGCGGGCTCGAGATCCTCTTGTTGACCTCTTGACCATTTGGTCGAGGTCTTCTCGAGGTCTTCCCTCTTATTGACCTCTGGACCATCTGGTCGAGGTCTTCCCTTGCCTTCCTTGGATTTCACGGGCGCGAAATCCTCATGTTGACCTCTTGACCATTTGGTCGAGGTCTTCCCTTTCCTTCCTTGGATTTCATGGGTGCGAAATCCTCCTGTTGACCTCCTGATCATTTGGTCGAGGTCTGCTCTTGCCTTCCTTGGATTTCCCTGGCGCGAAAATCTCTTGTTAACCTCTTGACCAATTGGTCGAGGTCTTCCCTTGCCTTCCATGGATATCGTGGGCGTGAAATCCTCTTGTTGTCCTCTTGACAATTTGGTCGTGTTCTTCCCTCTTGTTGACCTCTTGACCATTTGGTCGAGGTCGTCCCTCATGTTGACCTCTTGACCATTTGGTCGAGGTCTTCCCTTGCCTTCCTTCGATTTCGCGAGTGCAGAATCCTCTTGTTGACCTCTTGACCATTTCGTCGAGGTCTTCCCTTGTCTTCCTTAGATTTCGCAAGCGCGAGATCCTCTTGTTGACCTATTGACCATTTGGTCGAGGTCTTCCCTTGCCTTCCTTGGATTTCGCTAGCGCGAAATTCTCTTGTTGACTCTTGACCATTTGGTCGAGGTCTTCCCATGACTTCCTTAGATTTCACGGGCGCGAAATCCTCTTCTTGACGGCTTAACCATTTGGTTGAGGTCTTCCCTCTTAATCACCTCTTGACCATTTGCTCGAGGTCTTCCCTCTTGTTGACCTCTAGACCATTTGGTCGAGGTCGTCCCTTGCCTTCCTTGGATTTCGCGCGGCGAAATCCTCTTGTTGACCTCTTGACCATATCGTCGAGGTCTTCCCTTGCCAACCTTGGATTTCGTGGGTGCGAAATCCTCTTGTGGACCTCTTGACCATTTGGTCGAGGTCTTCTCTTGACCTCCTGACATTTCGAGGCCGCGAAATCCTCTTATTGACCTCTTGACCATTTGGTCGAGGTCTTCCCTTGCCATCCTTCGATTTCGCGGGCGCGAAATCCTCTTGTTGACCTCTTGACCATTTGGTCGAGGTCTTCTCGAGGTCTTCCCTCTTGTTGACCTCTTGACCATCTGGTCGAGGTCTTCCCTTGCCTTCCTTGGATTTCGTGGGCGCGAAATCCTCTTGTTGACCTCCTAACCATTTGGTTGAGGTCTTCACTTGCCTTCCTTGGATTTCGCTGGCGCGAAATCCTCTTGTTGACCTCTTGACCATTTGGTCGCGGTCTTCCCTTGCCTTCCTTGGATTTCGTGGGCGTGAAATCCTCTTGTTGACCTCTTGACCATTTGGTCGTGGTCTTCCCTTGCCTTCTCGCGAAATCTGCTTGTTGACCCCTTGACCATTTGGTCGAGGTCTTCCCTCTTGTTGTCCTCCTGACCATTTGGTCAAGGTCTTCCCTCTTATTGACCTCTTGACCATTTGGTCGAGGTCTTCCCTCTTATTGACCTCTTGACCATTTGGTCGAGGTCTTCCCTTGCCTTCCTTGGATTTCACCAGCGTGAAATCCTCTTGTTGACCTCTTGACCATTTGGTCGAGGTCTTCCCTCTTGTTGACCTCCTGACCATTTGGTTGAGGCCTTCCCTTTCCATCCTTGGATTTCGCGGGCGCGAAATCCTCTTGTTGACCTCTTGACCATTTGGTCGTGGTCTTCTCTTGCCTTCCATGGATTTCACGGGCGCGAAATCCTCTTGTTGCCCCCTTGACCATTTGGTGGAGGTCTTCCCTTGCCTTCCATGGATTTCACCAGCCTGAAATCCTCTTGTTGACCTCTTGACCATTTGGTCGAGGTCTTCCCTTGCATTCCATGGATTTCGCGGGCGTGAAATCCTCTTGTTGGCCTCTCGACCATTTGGTCGAGGTCTTCCCTTGCTTTCCTTGGATTTCGTGGGCGCGAAATCCTCTTGTTGACCTCTTGACCATTTGGTCGAGGTCCTTTTGCCTCTCTTGCTTCTAAGTTTTTGCGGGCGCAAAATCTCTTTTGCTTTCCCTCGGTCCGTGCAGACTAGGCGTTGTTTTGGTTGACAATTGATGCGATTGTCATCCCCCCCTTTTTTTTTTCTTTTTTCTCTTTGGGCTGGTACCCCCAACTACTCGGTTGACACCCGTCACATTGTTAGGCGTCCGGGTTGACAAGTCTTGATTGGCTTGTCATATCCCATCTCTTTGGTTGATAACCTCATAATCCGGCTGATGAGTCCGACAACTTATCATTT
>JAMKQA010028043.1:0-10781 GCA_024699735.1 Posidonia australis
GGGTTCCAGAGGCGCAGGGCCAGGGTGAGATGAAGCTGGTAGGTCTCCTCGGCCTGCTGCGCCCATCACTTGGAAGAAGAAGGAGAAGGCTTGCCTGATAGGAGAGGAAGGGTTTGAGGAAGAAGAAGAAGAAGACGATGAAGAGAGGAAGGGTTTCGTTAATTTAGGAGGAAGCCGTGGAGATTTGGGAGGAGTGGGAAAAAAATCGAGGAAGAGAGGGAATAAGACCCTTGCACGAAAATTTTAAGGTTGTTTAGCAAGGATATTGCGAGGACATGTCCTCGTTAAATCCTAGCTACGATTATGCGAGGACATGTCCTCGCTATGTCCTCGCAAGATGTCCTCGCTAAATCTAGAAATTCTAGTAGTGCCACATAGAAGCACCTAGGTGGCGCACCAGACGGACGCACTAGTCTGGCGCACCTAACAGGTGCAACAACCAGTTTTCAGTAGCACACAACAGGTTTTGTTTGGCTTTCTAGCATAATTCGTACTTCGATTCACTTCTGGATTTTTCCTGGTTTTCTTCATTAACATATCAGGAAGGCATGACTCTGTTTTCAACAATTTCCATGCATGTTAGTTTGCATTTGGCATATAGCAAAGCAAGGATGAAAAATCACTCGAGATTTTAGATCTTTGATCTTATTTATGCAATACCTTTGCATCGATGCTGGACCCGACATACGAGTAATACTTCTGAGCATTAGGCCACACCCCTACACATCATGCACCCATATTTTAGACACCACACATTGGCATGGTATATCGCATTCGAGCGTACAAAAAAGGTTGAAAAGCTGACATTTCGTAAGCAAATGAGAAACCAATAGAAGACCGATTTATCGGGCGCACGAGGGTGCCTAATACCTTCTTCGTGCGTAACAGGGATCCTTATCCATTTTTCTGGTTTATGACCTGCTTTGCCATTACATGGTTTACATGTTTTATATGATTTTCCTCGTCTTCCATTTTAATAGACTAGGTGGCGACTCCTGCATTTGCCTTTTTATTTCTATTATTTTTTGCCGTGACTTTACCGATCTCTCGTGTGTCTTGGCCTTTTCGCGCCGAAATCATCTCGAGGCTGTCGTCGGCATGGTTACAAATACTGTTTTTCAAAACAGTAATACGATTTTTCGTGTCAGATTTATGATTCCTAGTATTAAACAGTAATACTGTTTCATAGTATTAAACAGTTATTATCATAGATTTAGAGATTTCTCAATTAACACATTTTATTTACGTTTTTTATATATTAGAAGAATGTTCATAGACAGATCAGTTATGTTTTTTATCGACCCCACCGGAAAATTTAATATCTGGTTGGCGATGGTGCATAAGAGCAATATCTTGCTGGAAATACTGTTTCTCAAAACAGTATTACTATTTACGAAATCGTTTAGTGATACTATTCACATTCAAGCATTATGTAATTCAGTAATACAAAACTAATTAATGCAGATACAAAAATTAATTTAGTATTTCTATATTACGGAATTGAATAACAAATAATTTTGTAACTACAATTATATTTGATTAATAACATTACATTGATCCATAATTTAATTTATTAAAAGAATAATAATTTTTTGATTCAGTATTATTGAACTAAACATAAAATATTTTCATAATTACAATTATATATAAAATTTAAAAATCCAACTTTCCACTATTTTCAATTCAGTAATACTGAACTGGATCTACTTGTTTTCCATGCTCTTGATCTCTCAATCTATCCCACTGGATCAACCCCATGCTGCAAAGGAGGAGACAGACTTGAGGAAGGTGATCCCAAACCCAAGGCCAGTAGCGGCAATGTGCTTTCAAGAATGGTCACTGGTGAAATAAGAAGTTCATATAAATCAAAATGATCATATGAAACACAACACTAGGCATAAGAAAGGGGATTAGTACAAATGTTGGACGAAGACGATTGATACGTATTACTACTAGTTCAAAAATCCAAGAAAAGACAAAGAAGTAGAATGATCCAACCATAATTAGTACTGATCCCAACCTCCAACACAAGAACTGTAAACCATTAAAATAAATTAAAGCAAACAAAAAATGAAGAGTAAAAACACAACCAAGATACCGCTCAATAGCAAAAAACTCGTACAATTATTAGAAAAACTAGAACTCGAAGAAATCAAATCACACATTAAAAAAAAAAAAGGAAAATCAAAGTCCAATGAAATCAAATCACCAATTCACTATCAAATGATTCAAAGGAAGAAAAAAAGATTAGAACAAAAACACCAACGAAATAACTCACAATAGCAAGAACTCAAAAACTTAAAATCGAAGAAATCCAAAGAAGAACAAGACAACGCACAATAGAATAACTTCACAAAAATCTCAAGAAACCATCATAGGATAGCAGGAAGCCAAAGAAAGCAGGAACCTTTGCACAAGGATAGGAATTCGGTGGCGACCGCCTTCCCTCGGTTGGCACACTTGGAGAACAGCTCAAGGATCCTCGTGGCTTTGATGGGGAACCCGAGTAGGCCAAGGTCCTTGATAAGATGGCACAGACAGGTGCCGCCATCGTTGAGGTCGTGGAGGGGGAAGGCATCGCAACAAGGGGTTGTGGGGTTGCGATCGGGGGCGACGTTGGGATTGGAGGACTAAGATCAGTGAAGGTTTACTTGGTTCTCCGTCCAGAACTACGGATTTTAACGTGTCTCCAAGTCTTTCGTGTGTGGAACCCGAGGTCCACGAAGACGATCTCGTTTGTCGCACGCTGGAGGTTGAAGAGGGGCTCGACGAGGAGGAGGGAGGAGGCAGCGGGGTCAGAGCAAAAGGCGAAGCATTTGATGGTGTAGAGATCGACGTCCTGGGAGAGGAGCTAGTTGACGAGGAGGACGGAGGAGGCGGCGGGGTCAGAGTAGGAGGTGACGGCGCATGGGTGTGTGGTAGGGTTTGAAGATGTTGTTGTGGGGAGGGGGCGAGGGTTTTAATTGTCGTGCAAACGTGATTTCATTTTTTAAATTGTAAACCGCTTTTGTGTAGTTCATTAGTGGGTTATGGTTTTATGTTAAAGCTGTTTTAGATTAATGGTTAGAATTGAATCTTACATGGATCTTAAACTAAAGGAGTATGTGATAGATACGTACTCTAATTAAATAAATTGTCAAAACTCAAGAGTCAGGAGGTCTTAAAAGTAACATCCTCATAACTCGGTCCTTAAGTTTACATGGTAACGTTATAACTCACTTTAAGACACATAAGTTGAGTGTGTGTCATCATTTCCTATTATATATCATCACAGACAACCCTTACATGCATGCATGACCTAAGAAGTTGTCAGTAACAGTTATTCATCCAAACTAAGGCAAGAAATTGACTTGCACCGCCAGTGACAAAATCATCCTCCATCTGGTCGGATCTTATCGATATTGAAACACCTTCTCGTCCACATCCTCGTTGTTCTCATCCTGACGCTACAAAAGGAAACAAATAAAAGCAAGAAATCATTACATACCATGCATGGTTTCTTACTTTATGTTACATGTGGCACAGTGATGTTCCTGATTAGTAATTAAATGTCTCCCGTTGTAGTTAATTAATTACCTGCTTAAAGATGTCCTCAAGATCGCCAGTGCCAGTGAACTGAGTGAATCCTGTCAGGACGTCGGACAGGCTCTCCTCGCCGAACTTCAAGTGATCGTTGTTGACATCATCAATATCCGATTGGATCAAGTCTGTGAATGTCCTCAGGCCATGAGTTCCATCCGGTAGGACCTCTGGAGCATCCATTTCCCCCATACCAGTAATATAATCAGACGCACTGAACTCCGGCAGCGGCACGCCTCTTCCGTCGGCACCGACATCCGTGAACTGAGCTCCAGTAGTACTCCCATTGTTACTTGAGTTCCCAACCATTCCCATCCCCGTGGCAGTATTAGTAGGCAAACCAGCGTTCCGAAAGTTCTGGAACATCTGGTTGTGACCTAGAGTAGCAGTACCAATGTTGTTTAGCATGCCCAAGCTGCAGTTATTACTAGTGCTTGGGAGTGGTTGGTGTTGGAATCCAGCCGTCGTGTGATTATTGAAGTTCACCGGCAAGAACGAGCGTGATGGTAGCGATGATCGGGAGTTGCTGATGGAGTTGGCCATCACTTGGTTGTTGAGCAGTTGGTTTTGGTTATACCTCAATCTTGGGAGGGAGTTGGTGAGCAGGTGGTGGTTCATGGAGGGCCTCGACGTGCCCATGGCTTTGTAAGGCTGGAGGCCGAATGCTGATGGTCCGAGCTGCGTTGTGAATTGAGGCAAGATCGAAGAATGTTGTCTTGTGTGGAGCATCACTTGGCTTGGGACCGATCCGAAAATGGATTTCATGGGAACGCGATTCTGCGGCTTCGTTCCGACTGCTGCACAAAATTTGGCTTCCTCCACTCTCTTCAGATACAACCGGTATTTCTACACTCAAGTTCAAGAAAAGATCCAAATTATTACATGTAGATGCAATGATTTTAATAACGCATATATACATGTTTGAATAAGGAGTTACAGGGGGCAAATGTTAGCGTAGGAATCAAGCAAGAATTGAGTAATTAAGAACGATTATAGATAATATTTGAAGGTATAAAACATCTTAGACTGCCATATATATAACTACCTGTAAATGGCTTGCAACATTCTCACGACTTAGTCCTGGAACTTTCATGAATTCAAGTATTTTCTTAGGCACTGCTCCTGAAATTTAAAGGAAATAATTAATAATGATATAATCAAGAGAATGTTAAGATATAATGTACTCATACACAGCCAGGTTTTTCTATGTATCTGATCATTATGCTTGTAAATTAATGATCAATGCATGAGCACTTACTATCAATGCCAATTCTATTGACAGCAATTATGAACTGATCATGAAGCTCAGTGCTCCATAGAACCCGAGGCTTCTTCTGCATTGAAGCATCATCATTTTCTTCTTCACCTCCAACATGATCTATCACTTTCTTCCTTTTCTTGGTCTTCTTCCAATTCCCCTCGTTAGCAGAGGCAGCACATCCATCTTCTTCCACAACCTTATTTTGTGCCACCTCTTCCTCCTCTCTCGGAGCTGCATTTCTTTGCTGCTCATTGTCCTCAACACTCCCTGCTTGTTCGATGTCCTTCATCCTTTCTTGCCTCCTTTTGATAACATATTGCCATATGCCAATAAGTTGATCCATTTTTATAGGTTTCACAAGGTAGAAGCATGCTCCTTGTGTAAGACTCTTCATCACTGTGTCCCTTTCGTCATCAGCCGACATCACTATGCAACACCAAAGAAATTGATAACACATTAACCATCGTACTAAAACCGACAAGATTTGAAGAACATACAATAATAATAAAAAATCCACATAAAATGTCAACAAATAAATCTCTTTAGAAATGAGAGGTTAAGACTTACTAATGACAGGAAGGTCAAGTTCTAATTCAATATGTTCAAGAAGCTTGAAACCATCCATTCCTGGCATTCTCACATCTGATATTACTAGATCAAAGGATCCTCTTTGACGACGAAGAAGGTTGAGAGCATCTCTTGGCTGATTGCATAGAGTAACTGAAATTCATAATAAAAAAAATTAATCAAAAGACTAAAAAAACTGCAAACTATGATAGTAACAACAAGAATCGTTAAACCTTCTTTTGTTTGTTTGTTTCTACATAAAACTTTCCCACTAATTACATGTGAGGTGTGTTTCCCAATATGTTTTCATTAACTTATAAGAATCTGCAAAGTAAAAGCCGTATCAATCAATCCCAAAATGATCTTTAATGAACAGTGGATTTATAACAAAATCTAAACACTTCAACAAATCTAAAACTAACAGGTTTCAGCAATTATTGAATGCTATTTCATAGATCAATGGTTTATTATTTCAAAAAACTTCAAAAAATTTCTAGAAACTTTCACAACTACTACGTTGAAGAAAATGGTGCTAAAAATAGCATGAAGATAAGACCACTTTAATTGTAATTTTCCATTCATAATATGGAGATGGACAATCACGTTGCTTGCCAAATAATACACCATAATGTCTAAATCTTAAATTCTAGATATTGATAAATATGAACAGAAAGATAGACATTTGTCAGTAATGAAGATCAAAACCATATCGCTTTTCGATTTGTCGTAGGTTCGATAGGACGAATCAAAAAGTGGTAATCATGTTAAAAGAAAAGGCAAATCTCACACTTAATAGTGAGTAGAAATCTTCAAAGAAATAACTGGCTTTGATAAGACTACTCTTAGAGTATGAGAAATATATATATTTTTGTACACAAATCTATTCCATATATCAAAGAAATGTAAGCATATATATCATTCTTTCTTGTACCAAAAGAAACTCCTATTGTATATTTTGATTCACTTCCTAAGCTCACCTGTGTACTTGCAATGCTGAAGCATCCTTCCCACAACCTTAAGGCAAGTGGCATCATCATCTACAACAAGAACTCTAAAACCCTCAGGGAATGAAGATCCCATTCTCACAAGAACAACTCGGTGTTCACCTGGATTTTCTCCACAAACACTGAATGGTTCCCTTTTATAGAGAAAGCATAGGAGACAAGAGACAGGAAAGAGGACATAATGATAAGAAGATTGGATCAACGGACCTAAATGGGCAATTTGAATCATTATGGCATTATCATAATTCCCTCTTTGTTTTGTTTAGTTATTAATTAAAAATGAGTGTTACAAGTGATAATTATTGAAACTTCTGTAAGTCCATTATTAAAGAAAAAATATACATACATACATACATACATACATACATACATATATATGTAAATAATCACGTAAGTTCTTTTTTATTGCATGTTCTCGCAAGCATGTGTAATTTTCTTTGGTACCAAAAGGTAAAGTGTGGATTTGCTAAAGATATGATATTTGTGTAGTGGCTAAAAATGAATATTCACGCGTTGGAAGTACGTACTTCTAGATTCGTTGTATCTAATATTTATTTTATTTACCGCTCCTTTTATGGCAACAAATCTAAAAGGAAACCAAATAGAAATAATTAAGTTAGAAAATAATAAATGATATAAACTTTTCTCCATGGTATATTTTAAAGGAAATATAAGATCGACCAACTATTGGCTGAATTACAAGAAATATACTAGTGAGACTGACTAAGAACAAGTATTAACTAATAGTTGTGATGAACATAATCTGTAGCTTCAGTAATGGAAAACACCTACACAAGTAACCATACAAGAAATTGTAACTGAACAATCCTCCTTAATAGTTATCGAGCAATTAATCACAATTATTATGTCAGAGTATATGGTATTTTATGTTTTTTATTTGAAAATTTCAATTAATGTCTTCTTAAATATAATAGGGACTATATATGATAATATAGATCTCTATTAAATTTCTTAGCCAGCTATTCGTTAGATCAAACACGTGTATACACACACATATATATACATATATGTTAGGTTGTTTATGTTTTACTTAAAACACTAGCGCTTGAATATTAGACTAACACGTAGGTTTAACCAGACAAAACTAGTCATAAAGAACGAATAGTTGTCTTTCGAAATTTTCATCGTTGTCATTCCATCTATCGAGGAAAAAGGACAAGTGAACAAATGGAGAAAGCCCAACTAAAGGTGCTCATGAAATGTTGGTAACTCGCTGTACTTTTGAACTTTTTTTTTGAAATGTTAATTTGAGACTAATCTTTATTAATATTAACATCTAAACTTGTTCTCTAAAGAATTCCAATTCAACTTGACACGATTACTATCCTTGATATGACACAATTAATGACATGACACGACACGACATAATTAAAATTGATTAATTATTTTAAAATATTGGGCACAATTAATAACACAATTAATCCTTGATGTGTCACAATTAATGACACGACACGATTATAAGACACGATAAGATAAAATTTAATAATAAAATTTTAACTATTTTAAAATATTTATGTAATTCATAATTACTGAACATAACTTTATTTTAACATACTTGGACACGATTACTATCAAATTTCATACGATTAGAATTGATTAAACCTAGTTATTACATGTTTAACAATCATAATGGATTACTAAGTCACTCAGCTTACAAATCTTATGGCTCTCTCCACAAGTCATGAAAAATTACAAATAATATACCAAAATAAATATTTCTAAGACTACTTTAACATGGAACAAAAATCATTCAAATCTCATACATATAACTCGAGATATATATGATTGAAGTTATAAAACTTAGATTGTCAAAACTTAATGGATTTTCAATCTTTACACAACCATAGATATCTCTACAATCCACCAAAATTAACAACTTATTGAAACAAAGATCTCTGAGTCTAGTTTCTCATGGAGCAAAAATCATACAAATCTAACAACTATAGCTCGATTTATACAAGATTGAAGCACAAGAACCCATATAACCCAACAGTTTGCATGCCTTCGTTATTTCTCTAAGAAAATCCACGTAAAATTCTCTAAAATCATGAAATCACTCCCTAGACATCACCATCACACTATACTACACATATGCATCAATTCCAAAGGAAAATAATGAGGTAGGAGGCGTACAGTTGGCCGTTTGCTCCATCTCCTTCTTCCTCTCTTCCTTCCTTCTGCAACTTCCTTCTCGAGCCCTCCTCTCTCCTCTCTCTCTTTTTTTACTTAACTGACTGCCTTCTCAACACGAAACC
This sequence comes from Posidonia australis, assembly GCA_024699735.1. Taxonomy (NCBI): domain Eukaryota; kingdom Viridiplantae; phylum Streptophyta; class Magnoliopsida; order Alismatales; family Posidoniaceae; genus Posidonia; species Posidonia australis. Next base: position 8,688 of record JAMKQA010028043.1, read on the forward strand.
ATCCTCTCCGTGTAATCCCCTGCCGACAACTCTCGTAAAAGATGGGTTTGGAAAGTCATTAAGCATGCATGGCACAAGTATGGCGAGCATAACTTACAGCCGCCCCTCCTTTTGCTCCTTTTTTTTTTCCCATTTCTTTATTAAACTTTTTGCATCCAAATTATGCAAAACTCCTCATCCTCCTCATAAACTGCCAAAACTCCTTCAAACAACTTCAAAAATCATAATGGAAAGGGCAAACATCAATCCACCACAATTATAGGTAACTACTTCATCACTATAGGTGACCAAATCCTTGTTTCATCCAGTTGATGATATACAACAAGGATTTCAAGGCCTCCAAGTCAAAAAATGTTACTCGAATATCTAACACGTTACAAGCCACAATCTGGTGCTTATGGTTGAACAGAAATGAAGTTACTTTTATAAACCAAAGTAGAGATATTTCCTCGATATTTCATCACATTTTATCATTAATCTCTTGTTGGACAGAAAACTTATTTGCCAGGTAGGGTAAAGACCATACTTCCAATCTACATGTTCTGAAGCACAACAGAGACCAAGCTCATCCAGTGATGGGTGACCCAAGACTTGACGCACCAGTTAGTGATAGTGCAAACATTGGAGCAAACTCGCAGCTTGCCATTGCCTGGACTACCGTGGCTTCAAACTCTTTAGACCTAACAACTTAGGGATATCGAGCAAATAGACCCTTGGTGCTCTATTTTTTGATGAACATTTATGTGGATGCTTATTTTGGTCTTGGTTTGTCTGGTTTATGTTATGTTATTTTTTGCCCTAGCTACTAGGCTTACATTTTGGATTGTAACAATATTTTTTCCTATTAACCTATGTGGAGGAACGATTGCTGTATTTTGTATACTTAATGGTGGTACTAATAACTAAGTATAGTTATAATATTAATCTTTATACTACCGTTTACAAAAAAAACTCTGCCATACATTGACTCTAACTTCCTCACTATTTATAGTTTTTGATTCCATGCTAGTCTTCAATGATAGCAACCTTCGAAACATTCCAAGTAACAACCTTCGAATGGTAACAACTTATCATTCATCATAAAGTACTCAAAAAATTGATAAAATAAGACTTACAGTTGGTATAGTGTATCCATTTATTAAGGTACATTCTTGACTTTTGGTTTCCATTGACAACTCTGAATGCCAGTGTAGACACCTGGATTTTGAGGTGACCCATGGATGAGCTTTCCAGTTGTTGCTTTGGATGTGGCTAACCCTTGAACCAACCCTAAACCCATAGCAAGCCCGCAGCCCAACTAGAAATCCAGATACGTAGGAGAGAGCACCAAGCTAGCACACTTACCTGGCACACCTAGTTAGCACACCTACCTAGCACATTTAGCTAGCACATCTACCTAGCACACCTAGCTAGCACATCCACCTAGCACAACTAGCAGGCGCACATGCCAGGCGCACATACCCGACGCACATACCAGGCGCCCAGCCATTTCTCAGGCTGTTGGCTGCTGATTATTCACCTCCCATGACTGTTACCTCTACTAGCGGATATGCCATGGAATCTTCCAAGCTTTTCGTCTACGAGGCTCCTTATTTTCCTAAGAGTTACCCATGAGAAATTCCTATAAATAGACCCCATAGGTAACCATTTGAAGGGGCTGAATTATCTTGAAAGATAGCCTTCTCCAGAATTCTGCAAACACCCACTTGCACTCGAGTTTTTCTCTTGCATCCAGAGGCATTCCCAGCCCTTCCAAAGCATCTGGGAGCTTATTATCTTGAGTCTTTCTTTTCTTCCTTGAAGGAACATCCACCTCGGACAAGGTAGGCCCTTTATCTTTCAAATAACCTCTTGTTCTTTTACAATGGGATAGCATGCTATTAGCTCCATGATAGGTCTGATTCTTTTTTATATCACCATGAGGATTTTGTTCTAATTTATTTATCCTTTTTGCAAGATACCCTGCATGTAAATCTATGCTTTGATTATAGCATGCTTAGTTTGTTTCTAGTGAGCACTGCATTACTTGCATGAGCAATCTTTTCTTTATTATGTTCTTGATGTAGTCACTTGCATGAGCAATCTTTTCTTTAT